>CM035132.1:147628535-147808535 GCA_020205605.1 Panax ginseng | reverse complement strand
AATTCACCATCAAATCATAGAACAGTAAGACACATAAAATAATTTTAGTTTATAATAAAAGAATGGTGTTTTAAAACTAAAACATACGCTATATAAAACAACGGAGATCATATATTCGATAACAAATAAAAAGATTTATCTTGTTCCCCAAAATTTAAAAGTATATACTGTAGATAGAATGAAGTTCTATCTTATATATTGCAGGAACTATACTTTAAAATTCATTATTTTTTTCTTATTATATTTATAATTGTAATTAGAGCATTCATTTTAAAATTAAAATTTAGAATTTCAAAATGATGAAAAGTTATTTGAATTGTAATTTAGATTATTGATTATTGTATTCATTAACAATAAATAAATTAACATTCATTCATTAATACTATACTTTAAAACTAATTATTTTTTTTCTTATTCTTGCTATAGTTGTAATTAGAGGATTCATTTTAAAATTTAATATTTCAAAAATGATAAAAACTTACTCGAATTATAATTTAAAATATTAATCATTATATTTATTAACAATAATAAAATTAACACTCATTTATTAATAAACTTTACTTTAAAATTCATTATTTTTTTATTCTAGTTATAGACTTATAGTTAGAATTACATAACTTTTATCTTTTGCAATAAACCTGAAAAGATATCTAGATCTAGATCTAGATCTTCGTCTTCTTAATCCCCATCGCAAAACTCAGATTGGACGTAGAATTACTCCAATCTATTAGAACAAAGTTATTGTTTCAGCAACAAATTGCGTATTAATCTAATTAGTTGCAGGTACGTACATTACTAGAATTGTTGGCGTACAAAACCCCCTCATTTCCATTTTCTTCTCAAGTCAAAGAACTCCCCAAATTGATTCTCAGTCTTGTCTCTTGCTATACCAAATCTCGAATTTCTTCTCGTTTCTCTCACCAAGCCCTAAAATCTATCAATTGCCCGCCTGCCATCATGTCACTGCTCCAAACGATACCTAAGTATTGTTTGATATATTGCCCAAATGAACCCAAAAACTCAATGAGAAAAGTTATAGGAATTATGGGAATTGACATTTTGATGTTTAATAATAGATGTGGGAATCTACATTTTGATAATCCTAAGTATTGTAAAGAGATATTGATATGTTTATTGATATGCTAAGTATTCTGATATGTATATTACCCAAAAATCATTGTGTATTGTGCATTCTTCCATTGTGAACTAAAATTGTTTAATGTTTATGATGTATTACACTATATTTTAGGATCCTCTCTTTTTTCAGTCTCTACCTTATTTTCTGAACTTATCATCTGAAGTGAGTTATAAGGCATTGGGATACTGTGATTAGGGAAGTACACAGTGGTGCTCTCACCTTCCTTTTGGCTCTTTGTAAACTAGGCTCAATGTTGTCATTTTATTAAATTTTCTTACAAATGTACGCTCTTGTAGTGGTTTGTTATATTTCTTGCAAATGTATGCTTGTTCAGTTGCAGTGGTTTAATGATGTATTCTCCACTTTAAAAAGTCAAGATTTTATTATTAGAATATACTTTTATTAGCTAAAATCTTATAAAGTTACTATGAAAAAGTAGTCTAAAAGTATGTTGGTATATATGTATGGAGAGTGAAAGCTGGGGATATATATTTGGGGATTGAATTGTAGATGGATCTAGTAATAATGTACTTCAAAACAGAAAACTTGCAATTGGTTCTTTTCGATCACTTTGCACTTCAACTTTGCATATAACTTAACTGTCCAGTTGTATGGATTTAGGGTGTAGAATTGATTACATGTATCCTCTTCATGGAAATATTAGATATATTCAACAACTAAAGTGTTTTTGAAGATCTCGGCTCTTAGTCTGGTGTTTTGTGCTTCTGTGGTTAGTGGGAATGTATCCTCGAGGTATCTTCCAGTGTCGTTTACTCAAGAAATTGGGTCTACTATGCCTTTTTTCACGACAGTGTTTACTTATTTGATGACACGCAAGAGGGAGGCTTAGCTCACTTATGCCACTCTTATTCATGTGGTTCATGGGGTCGTCATTACTAGTGGGGTAATTCTTCAATTTTATATTTAATTTATAATTTGGAGTAACTCTTGTATTAATTTATTAACTTGAAATTAGTGTTATTGCTAGTGTTATTGCTAAACAAATATCTTGCATTCCTCAATTCCTCACAAATAACTTGCATTCCTCAATTCCTCACTTAAACAATGTTTCTCTGCCAAAATGATGATTTTAGTACTCTCGGTAGATATATGATAATGAGTTAGTAGACAAAATAGATTTCACAGTATCTAACAATACCTGTCTTGAGATTTGATATACAACAACAAAATTTAATTTATTATCCTAGTTGATGAAAGTTCTATCATTGCTAGCAATATTAACTTTTCTGTTGCCATTACAAAATGTTATCATCTCATTGCTTTGAAATGCTAAAGTTCTTTTATCTATACACTTCATATTCTAATCTGTGATTATAATTTTTTACATTATATGTTATAATTTCCCTTAGCTCGGAGAAATTTGGTTTGAAGGTTTTTTAACTTGTGTAGCATTTATAGCTTTAGGATTTCATGGAGATATTGTTGTTTACATGCGAGGATTCAATGGGGTTTTCTAGTTCAAAATTAAACTTTAATATTAGTAAAAAAAAATTATGCAAACTCGATTTTGTTATTATACGCTTTATCATTATTTTGTGATTTATTTTAAAAATTAATATGTTATTGGAATAAGGTTTGAATTAAAAACGATTATACAAGATGGAATGCTTTTACTTCAATCGAATTAATCTTGACATCAACATTATAACTTACTTTTCGGGACATTAAGAGAAGACTTGATCTTGGTCGGTATCTCCGTAAGTACTTCAAATTTTTTGATGCGGAGCAATATCCTCTTATTTCAGAACTCACTCATCGTTTCGTGTAAACTTGTTTTCGTCAGAATCAAATATTATCTCGTAAAGATTTAACATATGTTCATCTTTAAACCTTTTCCAAGTTAAATGTGTTTTTCAGAAGACATATTATCCATCTTTCCCTCCGTTATTTTGTGTTTGAGATGGAATATGTATATTATTTGGTAATATACATTATTTTAATAGATACTATATGTTGACCGTAGCTATCTGGATGCAGGGTTTCAAAGAAAGATTATTAGCGAATTCAAGTTTCTACATAGATTAGCCATAGAAGAAGCTATATCGATAACAACAACGCTCTTAGCATAGTATGGTAAGCGTAAAGAAAATTTCTTTGAAGAGATTGATTATGTTATTACAGACACTACCAAGGGAATTGTTGTTGATTTCTTTATTGTATGGCTTCCTGCTCTGACATTGTCGTTTCTTTCAATCGCTGGTGAGGCTAACGTACTTGATAGCATGGAAGCACTAAAGGGTCTTCTTAGTTCCATTCCTGATAATGCATTTCAGAAGAATCTAGTTGGAAAGGATTGGAATTTGAGTCATAAAGTTGCTTCAGTGCTCATTGGTGGCTTGAAGCTTGGTAGTGTGGGTGTTATTTCTAGCATTGGAGCTGTGGTTGCATCCAATATCTAGTATGCAATGCGCAAAATACTTAATCCAACCCTTGTCAATAGTCAAGTGAATAAAAGATCACCCATCTTCAAAATAGCAGCAGTCTATGGAGCTTTTCTTGGAACATCAGCCAATCTCCGGTATCATGTAGAGAGCTAGTACTTTATGCTCAAAGTAAGCTTCTATTTCCATGTAATATGGTTACCTTGGTTTTGAACTAGATCAATCATTGATAACTCATGACAATACCTTCTCTTATCATTCCTGTAAAGATGAAATAATACATTGTAATCATAGGATATTAACCGATAGGCATCAACAACTTGTGGAACAACTTCCATATTTATGAGGTTTATGGGAAGGTGGTTCACTGAACTAAGGTCAACTAATAAGAACATTTTTAAGGGAAATACTACAAAGACGAGCTTGATCAACTGTTGATGAGATGTTGATACAAAGCACTACCCAGTTTATTTTTGAAATGATTAAGCACCTTGATAGCTACTTTATTGATTTGTAGTTTTGAGCATGAGTTTGTGACCAAGTGTTGCTAATCGACAACAACTACTTCATTTAGTCTATTCCATAAAGTGCTTGCGATAATATAGTCCACCTTTTTCGGTCTTCTTCTTTTGGATCCCTTTCAAGTTCCAAGATAAACCATAGGTTTATCTTCCCATCTATTATACCTGCATCGAGGTTACTTTTCTAGAGAGAAATGCGCATAGTTTATTGATGCTAAAATTATATGTCAATGGTCATAGCTACAATCTTGAACCGTTTCTTGCAAAGTTAACTATTGGATGCATTTTAAAATTAACATTTTTGGTGCTTTTATCAATGTACTTGACTTTAATAATAATATCACTTGCAATGCAAAGTTATTGCGTAATAGTGGAACATCGAATTTCGGACCAATTTTCGAGATCAAACATTTTTCAGAATATGATATCTTTTATCGTCCGAACAAATAACTCCTATTGGGGAACCGATGTTAGATGCTTCTACTTACTAAATAACTTTTTCTGTTTTTTTCCTTTCTTATTTCATTAATTCGATTTTTGGTAAAGATGATGGCGTGAAGAATTCAATGGCACACATATTATTACTAACTGTGAG
This sequence comes from Panax ginseng, assembly GCA_020205605.1. Taxonomy (NCBI): domain Eukaryota; kingdom Viridiplantae; phylum Streptophyta; class Magnoliopsida; order Apiales; family Araliaceae; genus Panax; species Panax ginseng. Next base: position 147,803,879 of record CM035132.1, on the reverse strand, counting down.
ATACATATATAAATACACACACACACACACATAAAAGCTTATATATATATATATATATATATATATATATATATATTATTCCATCTATAGCACAATTACTGTGTCCTAAATTATGTTGTCGAGGTGATTGTAGTTTGTGAAGCAATGGATAGATTACAGGCTAAGAAGAGTGAACCATCCTCTGACAAAACTCCAAATTCTTCTAATACTGTTGCATTGGGTTTCAAGACTCCAAAAGGTGCCAATATTGATGAAATCAACAATCAGTGAGATCTTAATCCTGCAGTCATTCTGTGTTCATATATCTCTCGGAATGTTCTGTAAGGAGATCATTACATTTTACATGTTTTGTATGGTTTTCCTGTGGCTTAAAATTATATTACATTCATTATAGATCTTCCAAATTCTAGTGAGCATATAACGTAGGGACTAGATTAATCTACTGAGGAGATAGATTAAAGTTTTGTTTCTTCCACATCTCTATGTCTCTATGTGCATGGCTATTGATTAGTGAGCCACGGTTCCACATCTCTATGTTTCTTGAACGCCCTCTAAGCCTAAATTATTCTCTATTTATTGATGTTTAGTTTAAAAATCATTCGTTTATACTCACTTGACAGTGTGATTTACTTAATATGCCTAATGTCGTCAACTGTGTATCAAATTGCATGTTATTTGTCCAAATTTAGTAATTTTGAGTTTGTCAAAATAAAAATCAAGGACCGTGTAAATAGGCATACAGAATTGTGTGCCAAGTGTAATAGAAGATTTAGTTTTTTTTCACATAATAGTTACTTCAAAGTTGGACACACAGAGCATGTGTATCTTTGTCATAGTTGTTGTAATCTTATACACGAACATTGCACATGGTACCATCTTGTGTATGTTTGTCAAACTAGTATGTACTTCATGTTATCTTGTTTAAGGCATTTTATTTAGTCAGTTGAAGGACTTTGGAATCTTTCTATATGCTCAACCATTTAATAAATAATGTGGGTAGTCTGTTGGTTTAATAATATTAGTACAACGTAGCAGCTCTATTATCTTTGTGTATTGATTTTGGCATTAAGTGCCTCTAGTGACCTATTTGCTTCATTTTCCTGACTTGCTATTATTTTTAAATGTGTGCAGGAAGACTGCTTCTATGACCTGCCTTACAATACTGGGTATCAAATTTTCGTGCTACTTTTACGGAAGACAAGGGACGAAATTATGAAGTGTACTCTCTCTCTATATGTAGATATTTACTTTGATTGAAGAACTGTGGTAGCTTTATATAGTTAATTGTAAAGATAATGAATGATTATGTAGTGGATGATTTTATTAAGTTAATAATATTTTAGTTTTTTATATTTTTGCCATTATTTGCTATGGGGACATTGTGCCAGCCAAGTACACAAAAAGAATGCCAAATTTTGATTTGACAACAATATAATTCGTTACCAAAGCATTGAACAAGTTTTAATATAGCAACAATTTTTATATACATTTAGCAACAAATTTTCGTTGCTAATGACATTAAAAATATAATATTTACCAACGAAAAATTAACCTAATAACAACGGAGAGGATATTGTTGCTAATACTAACATAAAAGGCAACATTTTTTATCGTTGCAAATCATATCAACTTTCATTGCACATATAAAGAAACGGCAACATATAATGTCGTTGTTAATCGACTTTACTTTTCGTTTTATTGAAAATAACCAAAGAACAAACATTTTTTCGTTGTCGATTCAAATTTTAATGTCGTTGCTAAATAATATAATCAGCAACGAAAATCATTGCTAAAAAGTTACATTCTGCAACGAAAACAAGCTTAGACAACAATTTTCATAATTTACTCAATGAAAAATGTCGTTGCAAAATAGTGTCAATTGCAACGAAAATGCATGATCGTTGCAAAAAAAAAGAGTTCATTTCGTTGCCAATTAGCAGGCTTTTGCAACGAAATGGGGTTTTTAGCAACGAAATTTTAATTATTCTGCAATAATACATTTTGTTGCTAAAGGATCGATGTCTCTGTACGAAAGCCAAATTTTGTTGCAAAATGTATTACTTTTGGCAACGAAAAAAAAATGTTCGTTGCGGAACAATTAGCAACGCTCATTGCGCAACGAAAGATTAAAGTGGTTGCCAAAACCTTTTTGCAACAAAATTTGACACCTTTAGCAACGAAAATTGGTTGTTGCTGAAGCCCTATTTTTTGTAGTGCACCACACAATGTCCCAATTAAATATAAGACATGAAATTACTGTCAAGTCTTATTTTATTTAATTATATATATTTTGATTCCTAAATGCACAACTCCTAATGAATGCAAATTAGAAACTACTTTCTAATTTCATTCCACCTTGGCCAAGGATTCCTGGGTTGTCATTTATCGAATCACATAGGACATTTCTCTTCTTTTACTAGAAGTGGTAGATTCTTTATTGATCATTCATTATCTTCATATATAACTTATTACACCCAAGCATACCCTTTGATATACTCTAAGAGTCTTAAGGAATAAGTCAAAGTGTAATTCATTATATATAAGATTCTATGATGATCTCAAGTCTAAGGATCATTTGTACTACTATCACAACAGAAATTCCTATTGATAGGCAAGTAAAACTCCATTAGGTATTCCTTAGCAAGTCACTTTCAGTGAACTTATTCTCTAATAAGCACCTACATACTTGCTTTAGTGTCTCCACACAAATGATCATGAGATCAATCATCCTCATCCAATGAGCAAGCAACGTACGTACCAATCTATCTGGTTTCACTAATCCCCTTTTTAGTAATCCATTGATTGGGAACATTTTAATTTTAAGCTATCTAAGAATTTAGATCTCATTAGCATGATCTCATCACGATTCTAAAAGCATTGCTTAAAACTATGAGTTTATCACATATTTTTAAAACAACACCATGTAGATAATAAATGCCTTTAATAAATAATTCTTTTATTAATAAATAAATAAGATTGATTACAAAGTATATGCTTTATCATCATACATGATTGTCTTATATGCATACCACTTTCAAGTAACTCGCAGAATAGCTCTTATATTTATAGATAAGATGTTGTAAGGAGAGTAGACGCAGCGACATGATTGGGATTGTGGTTGAAGTTCTTTGGTGATTACGATGATTACGATTTAGATAACAAAGATCACAAACTAAATGAAGATGAAGATGACGATGAAGCTCATGAGACTGTTGGAAATGAGGAGGGTGGTGACAGTTATAGAGATGCCAGCGAGAGTGTTGATGTGAACAAGGATGACAACAATTACAAGAGTAGTCATCTTCCAGCTTACCAAGTTAGAGCGATTTGGATGGACGACTCTAAAACAACGCAAAATGTAAAGGATGTGGCATTTGTTGACAGAGGATTTTTACACGGTGATTTTGTTGCTACTGCTTCTGACCCAATAGGTCAAGTGGGTGTTGTGGTTGATGTAAACATTTCTATTGATTTATCAACTACTGATGGATCTGTTATAAATGATGTCACATCAAGAAACTTGAAATGCGTAAAGGATTTCACTGTGGGTGATTATATTATACTTGGCCCCTGGCTTGGTCGAATTGATGATGTTTTAGAAAATGTAACAATGTTGTTTGATGATGGTTTTGTGTGTAAAGTTATGAAGGCTGATTCATTGTGCCTAAAACAAGTTGGTAAAAATATCCATGAAGATATACATTTCCCTAACTATCCAAGATTGATGATGTAAAGGCTAGCTCTTCATCTATATTCAAGAATTCAAGGTGGTTATCTGGTTTGTGGAGAGCTAACTGGTTGGAGGGTACAATAACTAAAGTTATGGTTGGATTGGATAACATTTGTTGGGTATAGGCCCGACTCTTCTACTACCCCAGCTGAAGAACAGAGTCCCAAGAACTTAAAACTATTATCTTGTTTTGCACATACAAATTGGCAGTTAGGTGACTGGTGTCTTCTTCCAACACCACCACCATCATCTTCTACACTCGTAGATAAGGGTATATCAAAATTAGGACTTCATGATTGTGGGAATCCTAAAAAAAGATTGGAGAGTGATTCAGACATGGTCATATCAGAGGAATTAAAGGAGAACAGTGAATCAATAGACATTGACACAGATAAGTGTGTATGAGCTAGTGTGTAAGTGTGTCTATAACCTCATTTCTACTGCTGCTCATTGGATTTCGCTCCCCAACTCAATCTACAAATTCATCTCTTATCTTTCTTCCTTATTTTCAATCGAAGCTCATGAGAATATACACATATGGAACAACAACAACAACAACAACGAGAAAATATAGAATAAAGAGTTAAAAGACCCCATTGTTTGAGGATTGATAAATACGTACAACATTCGAGAATGCTCTCGGTAAAATTGAGTTATCACTTCGAGTGTGGGACTGTATATACTTATCCGTTCGATTAATCTCTTATTTATTTATTTGGTACTACAAATAAAACAAAAAATAGTACATAATTTAAGAAATACTCTATTCCTAGAAGTCTAATACATGATTAACGACAAAAAATATTGAAATAACATCAAATATTACCAATTCATGCTTCTTTTTTGGAATTTATTTAGTGCCCAACGTATGACCTACCAACAATTTTTTATGATTTTCACAATTTTTTGTTTCTATATCTTGCATTGCATGTATTTATAAATTAATAATAATATATAACAATAAGTAAGAAATGATAATACATAAATTAGAATAAACACTAACTGTACATCATCAGTTAGCCAATAATAAACCAACGCAACCCATTGAATAGGATTTACTCGATCATTGTTGATAGTATTCGCTATCAATTTGGCACGGTCACCAGACACAAAATTATTACACTTTAAGTTAGACTTCCAATCTCTGCACCTATTGTTCATGATAGCCATCAGTTTTCTTTTAGCATTGGGGTGATCTGTGGTAAATCATTTCTACAACAAACAAATTTACACATATATTAAATTACCTTCAAAGTGTTTAATGTCAAATTCTATAAAATGCTATTGATTAATAACCTGAATTTCATCCCAGGCCCTTGTCATGTTAGCCTCTGTCATATTGGACCATATTGGAGTACTTATTGGAAAAAATTCTCCATTGTGAACAAGACACCCAAGAAAGGTTGTTAACTTCTTGGCATCTCCCCCAACAGGTTAACCCTTTGCATCATAAATTACTTTCTTGGGTGCATCAATATTGGACCATAACTTTGCTCCCATCGTTGCTCCACGCTTCCTCTTAGGTCGAGAACCTAAAAAAGAGAAAGAATAAAGATATATGAACTAAACAAAACTGAAATATAACATGATTTATATATGTAAAAGAGTTTGTAAATAACATAAAGTTGCATCTCAAACGACCTTTGTTAATTATACATACAAGTATTTTAGTGTTTATTTCTATTTAAAGCTTACTTTCATTGGTTTTTAGGCACGAATTTGCATAACACACCTGTAGACCTTAAATAACTTAAGGAACAACTTTCAAATGGTATACATAGATAATATAGGGACACTTTGCTGACTCACAACTTCAGTCACAACATTTGACTACAGCAGTCCATATTTAGGCATAGTTTTAGCTATTAATTTTCAAACAATCCATAATAGAACTCAAAAAAAACCTTTAGCAGTCTATAATTCATATAGCAGTCCCAAGCATCTAAGTTATATGCATTATCACATCATGTAGCTGTTATATAGTCTATATTCATACTTTAGAACACAAATGTAATGTCTTATGCTTTTAAACAAAAACAGACCATTTCTAGGCTTTTTAGGTATAGTTTAGTGCTAATATCCACATAACAAACTTTACAACTAAGTTGAGTCTTCTAGATGTTGTACAAGACACTGAAACTAAATGACATGGAAGTTGTAGCAGTACTAAGTTGAGTCTTTTAGTCGACACACGTGCTGCAACAGTACTAAGTTATAGTAGTACTAAGTTGTATTCTAAATGGAGAGAAAGAACAGTCATTACGAAAGCGAGAAAATATTATTAGAATCATTCTTACAGATAGCACTTGTAGAGAGAACTTTGAAGACTACAAAGAAAGATACATCAAGCTACAGAACATGTTCAACTGTTTGATTTGCATGGTCACCAATGGACTGAAGTCTATTAACCAATTGAAATATTATCAATCACACTAGAGTGCAAATATTCAAATACTAGCTAGCTAGCTAGCTAACTGTGAAATGAATATAAGACAAGACTGCTCTAACAATTTGAAAAGGAACATCAGCAACCCATACAACATAACAAAAGGATAGTGCAATTTGAATAAATGAACTTTTCAAGGAATTAAAGAAAGCAAATATCTGAAGCATAATATAGGAAACATTGAAACACTAAATGAGCTACTAATTAATCGTAATCACACCAAAATATGTATCCTAATCTAGAAATCAATGTTCTGAATAGTACTAGTATAGAATTTGAAGGTACGAGTCATCTTGAAAGTCATTCTGAACACTTCATTCCAAGATAGAAATTGGAAAAAAATTTATTAGTAATTTCAAAATTGTTAGTAAATTCTTTTACAAGAGGCGAAATAAACACCACCTACATCAAGCAGAACTTCTAGTCTCAACGTCATCAAACAAAAAACTAATGAACTACACAACTTACATGTGTAGTTTATACATATATATTAAAAGAAAGTGAAAAAACAAAAAAGAAAAATTGAAATACTAACTGCTATATCTTAATGGATTTAATAGTGACAAATAAAGAAAGTAAAAAGGTGAGACATTAGGCATCTATCAATGTACGCAATCCTCACTAACTCTGCTATCACAAATGTAAGGGCAATAATATCTCATAATACACAAGAACTTCCTTATATCAAATGGTTTTGATGGTGATTACTAGTGAACAGTAAATGTAAAAGCTTGAGCTGTTCTTATAGTTGTTGAAAAAAACAACCACTAATAACTCCAAGAGACATGTGCAAATTTAAGCTAGCAACCAGGGAATATATAAAGGATTTACAATTATGACATGCTTTCCAAACTGATCAAATATTTCACCTAAATCATAAATATGCTTTATTTTTGCAAGTAAGAAGTAGCTCCTCTTCTATTCTTTCTTTTCCAATTAATACTATGCACCAACAGTAGAAAGACAAGGGTGCAGGGCTTTAAGATTTTGGTTTAAGAGAATCCATCCACATTTTTACTTACAAAATAGAGAACAGATTTGCTCAAATAAACCCACATAAAAGAAAAAGAAGAGTGTAAAGTTGCCTTCATGACAATGCAAGTATAAGTGTACATATATGCATGGTACCTTCAGCATTCTCATGAATACTTTCCTCCTCTGCATGTGGTTCATCGGCATGGATCTCATTATCATTAATTCCCGGGCCATTAGAACAGTTAGCACGAGATCTAGACGTTCTATTAGAAGTCATTAAAGCAACCTGAGAAACAAAAATATGAATTCAGAATAGTAAAGAATATCAATTCATAATTGATAGATCAGTTTTTAGAGGTTAGCATTAGTAAAGAATTATATAAGAAATGGTCGGCAAGTTGAGCAAATTATATAATCACTAAGCAAGTTAAACTTAATGTGTTACTTCTTTATATTTATTTATTTGATGCAAAAAGTTCTACTGGACAATCTTGAAGTAGAGTTTTTGAAACTTGATAACAATGTTAGGTTTATTCTTGGGGTTGTAGAAGGCCAAATCACAGTGAGCAATAGGAAGAGAGCTGATCTTTTCCTTGAGTAAAATCTATTTTTTTAATAACACCAATCAAGGAAAAGATCAGCTCTCTTCCTATTGCTCACTGTGATCTTGCCTTCTATAACCCCAAGAATAAACATAACCTTGTTACCAAGTTTAAACAACTCTACTTCAAGATTGTCCAGTAGAACTTTCTGCATCAAATAAATTAATATAAAGAAGTAACATAGTAAGTTTAACTTGCTTAGTGATTATATAATTTGCTCAACTTGCCTGCCTTTTCTTGTAAAGTTCAAGCCTCACAAGAATTATATAAGAACCACATACTATATATGCAAAGCTTGTGCCAAGATTAGGAGGCATCATAATCTGCTTCCCATTTCTAAGTTCCACTTATATTGTAACTATTCATCTTCTAATATGTAATCTTCATATACATATAGAACTACTTATCCAACCAGAGGTCATGAAGAGCAGAGATGACCAAGGAGCACTAAGATAAAATTTTAGAAACAGAAGATATTATACTAATACATAAGATAGTCTAGATATTTGCTAATAGTACAAGGAGCACTAAGATATAATATCAAAAATAGAAGATATTATACTAATACATAAGATAGTCTAGATACTATACTAATACATAAGATAGTCTGGATATTTGCTAATAGTATAAGGAGCACTAAGATATAATATCAGAAACAGATCTATCAAAGTGTAACAGTTTCTCTTTTGAAGAAAATAGACAAAGTGTAACAAGACAGATCTATCAATTGTGACATTTATCCTCTTCATTCTTTCTCATCTTCATTTTCCTCACTATCACCCTCCTCTTCATCTTTGTGACACTCTTCTTCGTCTTCGTCTTCGTCTTCGTCTTCATCTCCATCTTCATCTTCATCAACAATATGTTCAATCATTCGTCTTTTGTAACGAGATGTATCAATTTGAGATCTTGTTTTTCGCTTACTTTTAAGTCTTTTTCGTCCATTTTCAACTACTTCAGCATCAACGTCATTCCTAACCAAATTTATGTTTTCAATATCAACTTCTGCAACTGGAGTAATGAATTCTTCATTGGTATTCGGTAACTCGTCACTATCAGAATCTACTTCAGCATCTTCACATAAATCCCTCGGCTTTGTTCATATAACCACATGCCAATTGTTATCCCTTTGATCATCAACATAAAATATTTGTTGAACCTGAGAAGGCATTAGAATGGGCTCATCGGTTGAACCAAACTTTTGATAATTTACATGCGTGAAGTCATAGTCATCAGTTTTGACCCCTCTATCATGTGCTAAACTGTAATACCACTTACATTTAAATAGAACAACTTTGCCAGATCCACAATTATCTAATTCAACAACATCTTCCAAAATTATAAACTATTCAACTACATCTTCCTTACGATTTTAGTCTCTAGCAGAGGAATATCCACGAGTAGTTGCTACCACATATACCCCACTATTCTGCGTTCTCCTCTTCCTCTCACAACTTATAGAATGGAATCGATACCCATTTACCAAATAACCATCTCCTCTCCTGCCTATCAAATTTGGGCCAAATGCAAGAGCTTGAACTTCCTTTGAAGCATCATTATTTATAGTTGCCATCTAAAAAATGGTAGCAATATAAGCAAATTCCATCCATTTATTATTAATAACGATTACAAAATTTTGCATAAAATTATGTTCACATAATGTAGTACTTACATAATTCTTTAACCATTCAGGAAATTCCTTTTTCTTAGCATTGTCAATTTTCTTTGGCATCGGTTTTTGCTTACGCTTTCCACGTCGTAACGTATATGAATCATGCCAAATACTACAAACAACTAAACAAATTTTTTTTTGTCATAGCTAGCTGGCTAACAAAAGTTATTAATATTTCGAACAATAATGCCATTCTTTATTTACTCACCTTAGATATGACTCAACCTCTGTACAATTGAATAACACATACAGGTGTGCACTCTTGACATCATCGCCACATGGAGTACAAACTTTTGGAACATTAAGTGTGACGCCCCCAAAATAGGTATACATCACCCATCTTGGGTCGCCAGAAAATACACTACTGACAACTTCATTTATACAATTGTCGTGCAAAATACGACGACACATATACTGTGAGTTTCAATACAAATATTGCAACGTATATAATATGAATATATTTATACTCAAATTATTACAATGCCATCTAAAGTACAACATCAAATATTTCAAGTCCCCAAAGGAACACGAGAAGATTTCTGTCCTCCTCATTCAAATGGAGGGCATTTCTGACGCTTCCAAATTCGAGCTCCCCTCACCATATTATTGTTCACCGAAATTAAATATTAAATGATGTATAAAATGTGACGCCCCCAAAATAGGTATACATCACCCATCTTGTGCTGCCAAATACATGGTACAAAAATCAAATACAAACACTCTTATAGAATACGACAAAAGTGTAGCTGAGAGTTTTAACACCAATATTATCTTCTAGACAATATCCACGCTAAATGGAGTCCTCATTACATTTATTATCACACTATTTCACAGAATAGTGAGGACTACTAAAACAACCATCTGGACCGTCAATCCGTTCCCCGACCAGTCCCAACTATATTCTCATTTCCTGAAGAGAATAGTGAAAGAAAAGGGTGAGCTCAACTAGCCCAGTAAGAAATATTATAACTAAGATAATAGAAAAAAAATATCCTTAGCCTTCAACAGTATAACAACTGATAGAATACAATAGACAACAAGTTTTAGATCAACAACTGCAGCGGAATAAGCAATCCATTAGAATAGTCAAGTGGAGCATGATATCTACTATCTTCTATGATTTAAAAAGGATTTCATCAACTTTATCGCTGAGACTCAACTTAATAAATAAACCACATCATCGAATCATCCCCGCATTACGGTCCAACGATATTCATGGAATCATCAATGGTCATGATTATACCGAATAATCCCTGGTCATAATGATACCAACAACTGTCCATCAATACACTACAAGCCAATGAGGACTTTTACTACATCATTTGTAACATTACGGTTCATGATTATACCGAATGATCCATGGTCATAAGCATACCAATCAATAGTCCATCTATGCACATAAGCTAAAGATGACTTTCATCACAATATAAGCATGAGGATGATGACAATAATATAAGCATTAATTAAACGAAATCAAGGATAAATTTTAAAGACTTTAAATTTATCCAGAGTTTAAAAATATCCAAACTGTCAACATGATACTGCTTTGTGGAGTAAAATTCAAGAATAATATTCATGTATCAAAAATAATTTGGACAGAAAAGAAATATATTTTTCGGGTGAATAGTACCCCATGAATACTATCCTGTGAATAGTACTTCGGGAATAGTACCTCATGAATAGTACCCCGGCATGAAAAGTGTCCCAAATACCCGAGTGAATAATATTCAAGTGAATAGTAACTGGGTGAATAGTAACCCATGAATAGTACTTCAGCATGAAAAGTGCCCCGAATACCCGAGTGAATAATATTTGAGTGAATAGTAACTGAGTGAATAGTAACCAATAAATAGTAATTCATAAATAGTATTTTGGTATGAAAAGATCAATAATTATCAAGAAAGCTCATAATAATATTTTCATAAAAAGATACTGGATGAAGCGCAAATATCAAAGGATATTCTACTAATTTCACGGAGTATAGAAGCAATACTTTAACAGAGTGAGTGTAGAATTAGGAATATGAAATGAAATAATATTACTCACATACTACAGAGTATGGAATAAAATATTATTTCTACGAATACTGAAAAATATAATATCCCTTACGACTATTGAACGAAAATAATATTCCTACGAATATTAAACGAAGATGATATTCCTTATGAATATTGAACAAAAATAATATTCATACAAATACGAAAAATAATATCTCTTCAGAATATGAAATAAATAATACCCCTTACCTTGGAAGAAGACTAGATACTGGAATAGTGAAGTAGCAGACTTTTCTTCTTCTTTCTCTCTATAGCTTCTCTCTCTATAATTGCTCTTGTGAGTCTTAGTGAATTGGTGAGAATGAAGGAAGAATGAGCTTCTATTTATAGAAAAATATAGTTTCGATAATTGCACATTTTGGGGCTCAAAATATTACAGTATAATACCTTCATCTTTTTCTTCATTTTTTATTTAGTCCTGCAAGTATTATAAAACTTGAACCACCTCCCCTAATAGTACATCATGTGAATCAATAGCACAATCATGTGACTCAATATTTCTATACATGTGAAAAAAATAAATACATTATAGTACTTTCATCTATACCTCTATTTTTAATTTAGTCATGCAAGTATTATCAATCTTTCACCACCTCCCCTAATAGTACATGCATGTGAATCAATAGTACACACATATGAACAAATAGTTATAAGCATGTGAATTAATAGCAATTAATTGCTCATTTATTCGATTAATTACCTAGTTGGTTAATATAACCTCCAGACATCAATTATTATCAGAATAGATGTCGATTTCCACTAACACTACTAATCCCAACACAATGGAAATATCAATTTCATCTTTAATCAACATGAACTTATTTATCATAAATATTATAACTCACAATATTTAACAACCAGATCATTCCCAGGAAAGAGGGGGCTTTTCGATAAGGATTTCTCCCCATTGACGCGTAATTAGATGACCAAACCTCTCCTCGACAGAACTTTCTAGACATCGTCAATATTACAAATAATAATATGAATAACTTCTTCGTCTCAATTATTGATTTAATAATAATAAATATTATGCAGATGATACTGTGACAATAATTGAATCAATAATATGAGAGATATTATGCAGCAATTACTGTAGTAATAATTGAGTATAACTGAATGACTTCTCACGTAAGCATCAATAATCAATACCGTGTGCTACTATGCAACCACGCATATTACTGTACTTTTACTACCGGGTAGTTCAACAGTTTAACGGTAAAACTTTCACCGTTATTTTTATACAAAGATATTTATGTCATTTTCTAACTACGAAAATACTTCTGTTGTGGGGTCCACCAATGATTATGCCGTCGTACGAATATTCCCCGACCAATCGAATATTTTCCGACACAATGAATATTTTATATCAACTTGCTTACTTTGTAAAATTTTCACATATCACCCTTAACTTTAACCCTTTATCAATTTAACCATTTACTAAATAAAATAATAATTATAAGAAAATTGAATACTTTAATTTCATAAAATTCGAGATCTCACAATCTCCCCTCCTTATGAAATTTTGCCTTCAAAATTTACGTACGTACCTGGTATATCGAAGAGATGATGATACCTCATCAGATTCTAACTCTTGAAGTATAACCTTTGAGTGTAGAATATATTCATTCTTATCCAACATTTTAACAGATATCTCCTTATACGTTAAATCTTCTGCTATCTCGTCTAGTTCTAATTCAATAATGTGGTTCGGGTCATCAACATATTTACGTAACATCGATATGTAAAAAATGTTATGAACACGCGACATACTTGGTTGTAAAGCGAGTCTATAGGCCACAGTTCCAACTCGATCGAGGATTTTGAATGGCCCAAATAAATCGAGGGTTGAGATTTACTCTCTTCGTCGATTCTTGCTTCTAGAATAACGCCTCTTGAACCTTCTTCACTTTCATCGCCTTGACTTGTGTGTAGCTTGAGTGGTTTTAACTTTATCGGTTAACGTCGATTCTACTCATATTATTTGACATCATCACGTGGGTCCTTAGAGTCTTTAACTCTATCTTTATCATTTGTAAGTCATATGAAATGGGATTTTGTGTTAACAACGTTACAATCGTAAACGCATACGATCTTCTTCTCACTGCATCAACTACCACGTTCGCTTTTTCCATGATAATATTGAATGGTATGGGCATAATCTTCAACAGCTCGAGCCAAAGTCTTTGGCGCATTATACGTTCGTTTTGGGTGAAGAAATATTTAAGGTCTTTTGAAATGGGTTTTGTACTGGGGTCAATACAAAATTCGATTTCACGCTCTAGGGTAGGCCAGGAAGTCTTTAGAGAACACGCCAGGAAATTTATTAACGATAGAAATAACATTTAAAAACTGTGACTCTCATCCAAGACTTGGATATCACATGTAATGAAGGTTTCTCCTAACGGAGTTTCAACAGATAAGTCAAAGTCTAATTTCTCTGGAGTTAAATTTAAACGTTGAACACAAGTAGGAGAAATAAAAGAATGGGTAGAACCAATATCTAACAAGGTATAGACTTCGCAAGAGTTTATGATTAACTAACCTGTGATAACTTCGTTCGGGTTACTCGCTTTTTGAGAAGTCACAAAAAACGCTCTTCCTGAAACCACTGACTTTATTTTGTCCGTATCTGCCTTTGGTGCCACCGTCCCAGCTAGATTTGATTTTGCTACAGGACAAAATCGAGCTATGTTACCGTCGTTTCCACAACTAAAACATACCTTGGAAGGCTGTGAACAGTTTGGACTTATGTGTCCCTCATCTTCGCATCTGTAGCATCAAACTGGCAGTCATTCTACTCCCCTAGAATTTGTTGCTGGTACTGGTGCTGCTACCGACATCTTCCCATCATTGTTAAATCTTCTCTTCTTGAATTTTCCACTTTAATCATTTCTTCTCTTATCTTGGCCATGATTACCACCGAAGTGGTTATAATTTCTTGCCTGATAATTTCCTTCATGATTGTTATCATTTTGCCAATGGTCGTTGCCACCGGTACGATTATTATCATGTTATTGGTCATTATCTTTTGGTTGGGCTGACTCCTTATCACCCTCCAATAACTGTGCCCTATTCACAACATCTGACTATAAACAAAGTTTGTGAGAAATGAGATATTGACATATCTTAGGTTTCAAACCTCTTAGAAACATCTGCATCATTCTCTCCTCATTATCAACCAAATGGGATGCAAATCAGGATAACTCCGTAAACTTTGCCTCGTACTGTGACACGGTCATATTGTTTTGCTCTAGTTTGATGAACTCTACCTCCTTCATGTGATGAATACTTTTGGGAAAGTACTTGGCGTTGAACAGTTCTTGGAACGTTTCCCAAGACAACTTCAAGGCGGGCGGCAGTCGAGTAGTCGCTTTCATCGATTCCCACCAAGAATCTCGCCTGCCGCTCGCAACATGAAGGCCGCAAAGGGAAGCTTTTGCTCCTCGGAGCATCCCAAGACATCAAATATCTTGGTGATCTGCTTTATTCACGTCTCCGCCTTAAGTGGTTTTGGCTCTCCTAAAAACTCCGGTGGTCCCAGCTCCTTGAACAGCTTAGCGGTGACCATCCGAGAGTTTCTAGTGTTTCCACCTGCATTTTGAACTGGAGTCTCTCTCACCTGATGTTGCATGAATTTCATAAAGCCTCTGAACATCTCATTGTTCATCATCTGAAAGGTGTTGTTGTTTACCTGAGGATTATTGTCTTCTTGATGCACATTATCCTGGGTATTAATCGTTGGTGACTCAACGGTCTCATGTGCTTCATTGCTTATCTTGATATTTTCAGATGCCATTTTCAAACACTGCCACAAAACAAGGGTTAATTGATATATCACATATTATCCTTATACTCTGAACGACCAATTAGATAACAAATAAACTTAGATAGGTCATACTAGCGAAGGAATTCTCCGTCTCCCCCCTCCTAGTTCTTGTGTCACATCTCAGCCAGGGATCATATCCCTAAGCTTTGATACCAACTGTGACGCCTCTAAAACAGGTATACATCACCCATCTTGAATCGCCAAATATATGGTACAGAAATCAAATACAAACTTCTCTTATACAATACAACAAAAGCGTAGTTGAGAGTTTTAACACGAATATTATATTCTAGACAATATCCACACTCAATGGAGTCCTCATTACATTTATTATCACACTATTTCACAGAATAGTGAGGACTACTAAAACAACCATCTAGACCGTCAATCCGTTCCCCGACCAATCCCAGCTATATTCTCATTTCCTGAAGAGAACAATGAAAGAAAAGGGTGATCTCAACTAGTCCAGTAAGAAATATTATGACTAAGATAATGCAGAATAAATTATCCTTAGACTTCAACATTATAACAACTGATAGAATACAATAGACAACAAGTTTTCAATCAACAACTGTAGCAGAATAAGCAATCCATTAGAAGAGTCAAGTAGAGCATGATATCTACTACTTTCTATGATTTAAAAAGTTTTTCATCAACTTTATCGCTGAGACTCAGCTTAATAAATAAACCACATCATCGAATTATCCCAGCACTATAGGCCAAGGATATTCATGTAATCATCAATGGTTATGATTATACCGAATAATCCCTGGTCATAATCATACCAACAACTGTCCATCAATGCACTACAGGCCAATGTGGACTTTTACTACATCATTTGTAACATTACGGGTCACGATTATATCGAATGATCCATGGTCATAAGCATACCAATCAACAGTCCATCTATGCACGTAAGCCAAAGATGACTTTCATCACAATATAAGCATGATGATGATGACAATGATATAAGCATTAATCAAACGAAATCAAGGATAAATTTTAAAGACGTTAAATTTATCCAGAGTTTAAAAATATCCAAATTGTCAACATAATACTGCTTTGTGGAGTAAAATTCAAGAATAATATTCATGTATTAAAAATAATTTGGACAGAAAAGAAATATTTTTTTGGGTGAATAGTACCCCATAAATAGTACCCTATGAATAGTACTTCGGGAATAGTACCCCGGCATGAAAAGTGTCCCAAATACCCGAGTGAATAATATTCAAGTGAATAGTAACTGGGTGAATAGTAACCCATGAATAGTACTTCAGCATGAAAAGTGCCCCGAATACCCGAGTGAATAATATTTGAGTGAATAGTAACTGAGTGAATAGTAACCAATAAATAGTAATTCATAAATAGTATTTCGGTATGAAAAGATCAATAATTATCAAGAAAGCTCATAATAATATTTTCATAAAAAGATACTGGATGAAGCGCAAATATCAAAGGATATTCTACTAATTTCACGGAGTATAGAAGCAATACTTTAACAGAGTGAGTGTAGAATTAGGAATATGAAATGAAATAATATTACTCACATACTACAGAGTATGGACGAAAATATTATTTCTACGAATACTAAAAAATATAATATCCCTTACGACTGTTGAACGAAAATAATATCCTACGAATATTAAACGAAGATAATATTCCTTACGAATATTTAACGAAAATAATATTCACACGAATACGAAAAATAATATCTCTTCAGAATATGAAATAAATAATACCCCTTACCTTGGAAGAAGACTAGATACTGGAATAGTGAAGTAGTAGACTTTTCTTCTTCTTTCTCTCTATAGCTTATCTCTCTATAATTGCTCTTGTGAGTCTTAGTGAATTGGTGAGAATGAAGGAAGAATGAGCTTCTATTTATATGAAAATATAGTTTCGATAATTGCATATTTTGGGGCTCGAAATATTACATTATAATACCTTCATCTTTTCCTTCATTTTTAATTTAGTCCTGCAGGTATTATCAAACTTGCACTACCTCACCTAATGGTACATCATGTGAATCAATAGTACAATCATGTGACTCAATAGTTCTATACATGTGAAAAAAATAAATACAGTATAGTACCTTCATCTATACCTTATTTTTAATTTAGTTATGCAAGTATTATCAATCTTGCACCACCAGCCTAATAGTACATGCATGTGAATTAATAGTACACACATGTGAACAAATAGTTATAAGCATGTGAATTAATAGCAATTAATTGCTCATTTATTCGATTAATTACCCGGTTGGTCAATATAATCTCCAAACATCAATTATTATTGGAATAGATGTCGATTTTCACTAACATTACTAATCCCAACACAATGGAAATATCAGTTTCATCTTTAATCAACACGAACTTATTTATCATAAATATTATAGCTCACAATATTTAACAACCAGATCATTCCTAGGAAAGAGGGGGCTTTCCGATAAGGATTTCTCCCTAGTTGCGCGCAATTAGGTGACCAAATCTCTCCTCGACAGAACTTTCTAGACATCGTCAATATTGCAAATAATAATATGAATAACTTTGTCATCTCAATTATTGATTTAATAATAATAAATATTATGCAGATGATACTGTGACAATAATTGAATCAATAATATGAGAGATATTATGCAAAGAATTCATCGTAGCAATAATTGAGTATAAC
Source organism: Panax ginseng (assembly GCA_020205605.1). Classification (NCBI taxonomy): domain Eukaryota; kingdom Viridiplantae; phylum Streptophyta; class Magnoliopsida; order Apiales; family Araliaceae; genus Panax; species Panax ginseng. The sequence goes on along the minus strand of CM035132.1, from coordinate 147,785,901 downwards.
TGAGTGACTTCTCACGTAAGCATCAATAATCAATACCGTGTGCTACTATGCAACCATGCGTATTACTGTACTTTTACTACTGGGTAGTTCAACAGTTTAACGGTAAAACTTTCGCCATTGTTTTAATAAAAAGATATTTCTGTCAATTTCTAACTACGACAATACTTCTGTTGTGGGGTCCACCAATGATTATGCCATCATACGAATATTCCCTATTAAAACGAATATTCCCCGATACAATGAATATTTTATATCAACTTGCTTACTTTGCAAAATTTTCACATATCACCCTTTGTCAATTTAACCATTTACTAAATAAAATAATATTTATAAGAAAATTGAATACTTTCATTTCATAAAATTTGGGATCTCACATAAAATATGTCACACACATTTTAAGTTCTCAGTACAATTATTATGCCACACCGTTTTATAATTTGATAAGACTTGTGAGTAATTCGTATCACCACTTTATACCCATGTTCTCTCTGCTAGTACTAGCTACACTTTCATTACCTGAAAGGGGTGGTGAAGTAAAAGGGTGAGCACAAATAGCCCAGTAAAGAATATCACGACTTAAGATAATTAAATTATCAAAAGCCTTCATCCATAATAAATTAGATATTTAGAACATATGGGAGAAGATAAAAGTTTTTAACCATAATAGCAGCGGAATAACAATCCATTAGAAGAGTCAAGTAGAACATAATGTCTACTATCTCCTCTAGATTAAAAGTCCATCGTTAATATTTCATTCCTGTAATACTCATCAACATTTCTTTGTTATACCCAAGACAAAGAGAACTCTCATCACTTGTCTTCACCTGAACCACCACATATTATAAATAAATTCACAATTCATATTTATAATCAGGTAAATCAACAGTCCATTTTTGCAATACGAGCCTAAGACATACAACTGTAAAACCAATAACGCTGAGACTCAGCTCAATAATATCACAACCATAAATTATCCATGCACTACAAACCAAAGATATTCCTGTTTTCACCAATGGTCATGATTACACCGAATAATTCCTGGTCATAATTCTAATTCTTTCAGGACTTTTCACCATTTAATGATAAACTAAATAAACGAATAATAATATCTTACCATAATATGGAGTATGGAAGAAAATGATATTTCTTTTACAATAAAAAAATGATATCGCTTACCATAATACTAACATCCCTCACCTTAGCATGTGACGTGATTCTGCTTTCTGTGAAATTGATCAACTTAAACAATGCACACCTTCTTTAACAAAATAACCAAATGAGGTATATAATAATGGTAGTGGAATTTATGGTCCCATCGAGAAAAATTAAACCAACTTGTACACGTTTAAACAACATTTGTTCAATAATAGAGTTCTGGTCCATACTACTTTAGGAAAAGTAGAGTGTCAACAAGTCCTTCCAAACATACTTTTGTAAAAAGAAAATAATTGAACAAACATCTGTATATCATACTTATCTTTAATCAACACCTTTTATTCATCAATTATTTACACGTTTTCAATCTTTTAACAGTTATTCTCAATTATTAACATAGACTCACAATACTGCCAACTGGTTTAATTATATCAAATAATATGAGTTACTGTGCAATAACTACTGTGGCAATTATTGAATAAAAGACTGAGTGACTTCTTACGTAATTAAGAATCAATAATATGAATCACTGTGCAATAACTACTGTGACAATTATTGAATGAAATTCATAGTGACTTCTTACGTTAGAATCAAATCAATACCTTACTATAAACAATTTAAATTTTTATTAAAAGTAGGGATCAACACCAAATCATATTTATCTCGAATACCATATAAACTAACTAATAATTCATTATTCATTCAAATTATCTTTATTTATCGCATAAAATTATTATTCATATTCCAAAACTTTAAAAGTGAATAATAAAACTTAAAAAATCTAAAACCTCATATATGACAATCCACTATTATGGTATTATCACCATTTTTACTTTAACAAAAATATTATTTTTGTTTTTATCATAACTCATTCGTTACTTGTGCATTTACATCTCGACAACTCATGAGCTTACTAACACTTCTAAAATATTTAAAATAGTATTCTGAACTTTCTAAACGATTTTCATATTTTTCGGATTATCCAACAATTTTCTATAATTATTTCTATTTATAAAAACTATCATTTAATAGCTTCAAAATAGAAATACTAACTCCACATACTTTTATATCTTTAAACCATCATCAATATTAATCTTACATTATTATAATATTTTTCAATTAGAATTCATAATTTTTCACCATTCATAGAATTTTCTATGAATTTCCTCTATTTTTAAACTAACCTTAAATAGCTTAAAAATACAATAAATATTTTTGTTATTCAATAATTTTTTAAAACTGCCCAGAAATTATAAAATAAGATTATAAGATTTTTCACCAACTTTCATAATTTTTCATCATTCATATAATTTTCTATGAATTTCTTCTATTTTCAAACTAACTATAAATAGTTTAAAAATATAATAATTACTTCTGCTTTTCAAAATTTCATTAAAATTTTACAGAAACTCTAAGATGATAAAATAAGCTTCCTGTAAAAATATTTCAGCCCAAATAATTTTTATGATAATTTAATTATAAATTCCAATATTTAGAACATCAATAATTCATAATAATTAAACCTTTTATAAGAAAATTATGGATCTTATATTCTTTCCGTGTAAAAAATAATTCTCTACAACTTTGTATAAGAAAGGTTTTCCAAATTCTTACTATAGCATAGAGAGAAAAGCTTACCGAAAAATTCTGCTGCAAAAAATTCTGGATCAGTCACCTCCTTATATTCATAAAAGATCATATGTTATCCTTTAACGGTTCAAAATTTGTGGACATATACTCAACTTATATGTGTATTACATATCCAAAAAGCACAACGATCCAACGGTCGAATTAAAAATTATAACTCTCGAAATAGAGCTTAATAAAAATGAATTTTCGGACTATATGTCCTTCGTACCAGTTTCACTCAAACTATCACCACAAAAACTCCACAAAGAATTTTTAGGTGATTCAAATTTTTGCGTTTAGCTTACTTCCAGGGCTTTCCTTTGATAAATGGCTCATCTCCTAACTCATTATACACAAAGAGTTATGTGTTTTACAAAATCAAGTAGTAAACTAATTTTTCTAAAAATTTCCAAATTTTGTTTTTCATTTGATTTCTTGATTTCTCTCATTTGATTCATGCGTATGCAAGTTTAAATAATCCAATACATACATAAGTATGTACTCTTTACATAAAATTCAAAATTCTAAGAATAAATTAAAGATTTTTTAAAAAATCTACTTTCTTTTAATTTCCTCTTCATTTCTTCTTTCTTCTTCATCTTCCTCTTCCTTCTCTTCTTCTTTCTCTTTTTCTTTCTCTCTCTCTCTTCTAAGACTTTGGCTATGAAAGGAGTATGAGAGTGCTGAAAATTTGGCTACATAATGCCAACCCAAGACCCCCCCTTTATTTCCTCTTTTTTTTTTTGTATCATTCTTTTCCTTTTTTTTCTCTCCCCTTTTTCTCTTCTTTCCCTCTTTTTCTTCCTTCCGTTATTCCTTGGTCTCCCACATGTTTGCCGCCCAATAATTATCCCACTTTCTCTCTTTATTTGCTCATTTATCCGATTAATTGCTTATTTGACCATTTATTAATTTAACATTTTACAATTTTAAAATAATAATTATAATTTAAATTAGACTTTTATTTCATAAAAGTCAGGATCTTACATTAAGAAATTGACCTATGTTTCTAAATACAGATAAACTTGATTCACCTTGTTCGTATCCAGCTTCATTTCTTCCAACTCATTTCCATGCAGCATTGTTTTGACTCAAATATCTTGAGCAAAATGTAACACATTCTTCAGCAATATACCCTTCTACAATTGACCCTTCTGGACGACTTCTGTTGCGAATATACCCTTTTAACTTGCCCATGTATCTTTTAAAAGCCCATATTTATCGATATTTCACATTTCCAGCGATCTTCACCTCTTCAGCAAGGTGGACACACAAATATACTGTTGGTCGATTTAGCTATTGCCAAATCGCGCCCAAGCATACGCGGTCCACAAGTAATATATAAAAGTAGAGTGTCGAATCCACGAGGACAAAGTCTTAAAAGAAAACAATTATTAAGGTAAAGTCGTTACTTTTCTTATCTAAACAAGTGAAACAAAGTGGTTGGTTAAGCTATATTACTAAGACTGTAAAAATGAGAGAAGTAGATGTGCTAGGAAGTCAAGATAGGATTACAACTCCCCTAATGCGTTGCCTAATCTCCTAATTCCCCAAATTACAAACGAATCAAGGAATGGTCAACCGAGAACAGTAAATACGCATAAGCTTCTGTCGAAGGTCAAATGCATATCCCTAACCAGATAAATCACAATATGTCTATTGGTGATAATAACTAGGTTAATGTCATTAAGCTAAGTCTCAAGGCCACACAAGGCAAATTGGGATATGTCTATCCTATTAGCATTTTATGCACACATTCCTTTGGCATGGTCATAACAGCTGTTGTTTTATTTTAAGATAGATAATAACATCAATTTGTCAATTTCCATTACTACCAATACCAATTTCTTTATCAAGCAATCAGTCATTAAATAAGAAATATAACAACCCATTCCAAAATGATTCATTATATAAAATAGGAGAGAAAGTTAATTAAGCTACACAAAAGGTTACATTGCAATCCTAAAAATGGAGTTAGTTCATAACTATGGTACTAACACACATTTTCAATACATTATATATTATCAGAGAAACACAAATAAATGGGAGATTTGGAATAAGAAAACCCCTGTTTTGAAGTGTTCTTCCTCCAAATCTTCTCTTCACTGCGTGGCTACTGAGCTTGTGTCGGATGCCATAACTCTTCTTCCTTAAACACAACTTCTTTCTCTTCTAAAAATTAATTATGGTAAAAGAAATCTAGGCTAAGCTATCTGTAATAATTTCTATCTGCTATGATATCCTTCGATATTAAATGTAGGCGGCTCCTCTATCCTTATATACTGATCCCTCTTCTCTTTAAGTTATTAAAGACTCTTTACTATTTGGGTACCGGAGCTCGCACTGTGGCGTGAGTATAAGCTTAGCAGGTGGCGCTGCGGCGCCACGTAGGGCTAAAGAGACCGGAGGTCGTATTTCACATGGCGAGGAATAGGGGTACTGGGGCCGGGCACGAGAATGGAGCAAGGCGCGATCTCTAGCTGTTGGGGCCAGATTTCGAGAAGTACCAATGTAGAGTGGTACGACACGGATCTTTATGCACTTCTTGGCACTGGGGGCCACTTTCCAGTAGGTTCGAGCAATAGCCAGCGTTGCGGCGCGGGCTTTAACTACAACTCTGGCGCTGCTACGCCAGTATAGCAAAACTGGCTATTGACCCCCTGAAAGCTGGAAAATCTATGTGAAACCCTGCATGATAGAAATAAAACATAATAACAACAAAATAGAAATAAAAGCTAACTAAATAACATAAAATATGCAACATCTTAAGTTACAAATGTAAGACCTCAACTTTTATGAATAAAGAATAATTTTCTCGAAATATATTTTTGAATATTATGGTGTGGATTTGATATAATGTTATAGTTGTGGGTAATATTTACAAATTTTTCAAAGTAAGCAAAAGGTTATATAATATTCAATTGGTCGGGGAATATTCGTTTTAGCGGGAAATATTCGTACGACGACACAATCATTGGTGGACCACACAACAGAAGTATTGTCGTAGTTATAAAATGACATAATTATCTTTTTAAAAATAACGGCAGAAGTTTTACCATTAAACTGTTGAACTACCCTATAGTAAAAGTACAGTAATACGCGTGGTTGTATAGTAGCACACGGTATTGATTATTGATGCTTACGTGAGAAGTCACTCAGTTATACTCAATTATTGCTACAGTAATTGCTGCATTATATTTCTCATATTATTAATTCGATTATTGTCACAGTATCATCTGCATATGATATATTATTAAATCAATAATTGAGACGACAAAGTTATTCTTATTATTAAATTATAATATTTAAAATGTGTAGAAGTTCTGTAAAGGAGAGGTTTGGTCATCTAATTACGCGCCAATAAGGAGAAATCCTTATCGGAAAGCCCCCTCTTTCTTGGGAACGACCTGGTTGTTAAATATTGTGAGTTATAATATTAATGATGAATAAGTTCGTGTTGATTAAAGATGAAATTGATAGTTCCATTGTGTTAGAATTATTAGTGTTAGTGGAAATCTACATTGATTTCGATATTAATTGATGTCTGGAAGTTTTATTGACCAGTCGGGTAATGAATCGGATAAATGAGCAATTAATTCACATGATTATAACTATTTATTCACATGTGTGTACTATTGATTCACATTCTTGTACTATTAGAGGAGTTGGTGCAAGATTGATAATACTTGCATGACTAAGTTAAAAATGGAGGTATAGATGGAGGTACTATACTGCAATCCGTATTTTCACATGATTGAACTATTGATTCACATTATTTACTATTAGGGGAGGTGGTGCAAGTTTGATAATACTTGCAGGACTAAATTAAAAATGTAAGAAAAGTTACAGGCATCGTACTGTAATATTTTGAGCCCCAAAATGTACAATTATCGAAACTATATTTTCCTATAAATAGAAGCTCATTCTTCCTTCATTTCTCACCAATTCACTAAAGCTTTAGAGCAATTATTATCGAGAGAAATTATAGAGAGAGAAGAAGAAGAGAAATCGCTACTCTCTACTCCAAAGATCCGCTTTTTTTCTAAGGTAAGGGGTATTATTTCTTTTGTATTCATGAAGAGAGCTTTTGTTATTCCATTCTTTATTATTATGTTGGAATAACCTTTCTATTCGAAGTACCGCATACATGGTGAAATTCTACTGTTATTCCATTCTTTATTATTCTGTTAGAATATCCTGTCTATGCGGATTACGCTAGACCTGGTTCCATTCTTTATTATTTTGTGGGAATAACCTGTTTGTGCGGTCTATCGCATGCATGGTGAATTTTTTGTTATTCCATTCTTTATTATTCTGTTGGAATATCTTATCTATGTGGATTACGCTAAACCTGGTTCCACTCTATATTATTCTGTTGGAATAACCTGTCTGTGCGGTCTATCGCATGCATGGTGAATTTTTTGTTATTCCATTCTTTATTATTCTGTTAGAATATCCTGTTTGTGCGGTCTATCGCATGCATGGTGAATTCTTTGTTATTCTATTCTTTATTATTATGTTGGAATTTCCTGTCTTTGCGGATTACGCTAGACCTGGTTCCATTCTTTATTATTCTGTTGGAATAACCTGTCTGTGCGGTCTATTGCATGTATGGTGAATTCTTCTGTTATTCCATTCCTTATTAATTTGTTGGAATATCCTTTCTGTGCGGATTACGCATGACCTTGTTCCATTCTTTATTATTCTGTTGGAATAACTTGTCTATGTGGATTATCACATGCATGGTGAATGATCCTTCGTATTCATTCCTTATTAAATTATGAAAATGATGATCTGCTCACGTGGATTACCGTAGTATGGCGGGTGAAAATCCATTTGCAGCTTTCATATATTCTATGATACTCATTTGGTTAAAGTTTTGGCTTCTATACTCTATGAAATTAGTAGAATATCCACGGATATTTGCGCTTCATCCCAAGATCTTTTCATGGAAATATTCTTCTGAGCATTCTTTAATTTTACTCCACAAAGCAGTATCATGTTGACAATTTGGACGTAATTGATTTCAAGATAAATTAACTTATAATTCTTTAAAATTTATTCTTGAACTTGTTTTATTGAATTATTATGTCATTGTCATCATCCTCATGCTTATATTATGATGAAAGTCATCTTTGGCTTACGTGCATAGATGGACTTGGTATGATTATGACCATGGATTATTCGGTATAATCATGACCTGTAATGTTAAAAATGATGTGGTAAAAGTCCTCAGTAGCCTATAGTGCATTGATGGACAGTTTTTGTTATGATTATGACCAGGGATTATTCAATATAGTCATGACCATTGATGATTTAATGAATATCCTTGGCCCGTAGTGCAGGGATGACTCGATGATGTGGTTTATTTATTAAGCTGAGTCTCAGCGATAAAAATTAATGAAAACATTTTAAATCATAGAAGATAGTAGCTATCATGCTCTATTTGACTCTTCTAATGGATTACTTATTCCGATGTAGTTAAACTTGATGTCTATTGTATTTTATCAGTTTAACATTGTTGAAGACTAATGATAATTTATTCTGCATTATCTTAGTCATAATATTTCTTACTAGGCTAGTTGAGCTCACCCTTTTTCTTTCACCGTTCTCTTCAGAAATGAGAACGTGAGCGGGGACTAGTCGGGGAAGCGAGAGTGACGGTCCAGATGATAGCATTAGTAGGTCCTCACTATTCTCATTAAATAGTGTGACAATAAATGTAATGAGGACTCCATTGAGTGTGGATATTGTCTAGATGACAATATTCTTATTAAACTCTTAGATTATGTTTTGTCGTATTTTACACGACTGTTGTATAATTAAGTTGTATTTGAATTTTGTACCATGTATTTGGCGACTCAAGATGGGTGATGTATACCTATTTTGGGTGCGTCATAGTTGGTATCAAAGCATAGGGATATGATCCCTGGCTGAGATGTGAGACAAGAACTAGGAGGGGAGAGACAGGGAATTCCTTCGCTAGTATGACCTACCTAAGTTTATTTGGTATTTAATTGGTCGGTCATAGTATATGGATAATATGTGATATGTTAATTAACCCTTGTTTTGTGGCAGTATTTGAAAATGGCATCTGAAAATGTTGAGATAAACAATGAAGCACATGAGACCGTTGAGTCACCACAGATTAATGCCCAGGATAATGTGCAACAGGAAGACAATAATCCTCATGTAAATAATAACACCAATGAAATGGTGAACGATGGGATGTTCAGTGGCTTTATGCAATTCATGCAACATCAGGCGAAAGCGGATCCTGTCCAAAATACAGGTGAAAACACTGACAACTCTCGGATGGTCACCGCTAAGCAGTTCAAGGAGATGGGACCACCAGAGTTTTTTGGAGAGCCAAAACCACTTAAGGCGGAGACGTGGATAAAGTAGATCAACAAGATATTTGATGTCTTGGGATGCTCCAAGGAGCAAAAGGTTCCCTTTGCCACCTTCATGTTGAGAGCAGAGGCAGATTACTGGTGGGAATCTATAAAGTGTACTCAACCTGCCGTACTCAAAATGTCTTGAGAGAAGTTCCAAGAGCTGTTCAATGACAAGTACTTTCCTGAAAGTATTCATCACATGAAGGTGGTAGAGTTCATCAAGCTTGAGCAAAATAATATGACCGTGCACAGTACAAAGCTAAGTTTACCGAGTTATCTCGGTTTACGTCCCACTTGGTTGATAATGAGGAGAGAATGACGCAGATGTTCCTAAGAGGTTTGAAACCCGAGATACGTCAATACCTTATCTCTCATAAACTGTGTTTGTATTCATATGTTGTGAATAGGGCTCAGTTATTGGAGCACGATAATGAGTCAACCCAACCAAGAGAGAGCAGCCGACAAGTCAATAATACTAGTGGTAGCAGTCATCGAAGCGGTGACAACAAACGTGGAGGGAATCAATATGCCAGAAATGATAATCACTTCGGTGGTAATCATGGCCATGACAATAAGAGTGGACATTTCAAGAAGAGGAGATTCAAGAAGGATGGAAAGACGTCAGCACCAGAACCTGTTGTTAAGGAAGGATAACGACCACTAGTCGTATGTTACAAATGTGGAGGGGAAGGACACATAAGTCCAAACTGCACGATGCAGTCCAAAGCGTGTTATAATTGTGGAAAAGAAGGTCACCTAGCCCGATTTTGTCGTTCACCTAAGTCAAGTCCAGCTGGGATAGAGGCATCAAAGGGTGTCCCAAACAAGACAAAACTGGTAGTTCAAGGGAGAGCGTTTATCGTAACCTCCCCAAAAGCAAGGAATCCGAACGAAGTGATCACGGGTAAGCTAATCATAAACTCTAGCGAAGTTTATACTTTATTTGATACCGGTTCTACCCATTCCTTTATTTCTCCTACTTTCTCTCAATGTTTAAATTTGACTCCGGAGAAATTAGACTTTAACTTAACCGTTGAAACTTCGTTGGGAGAAACCTTCATTACATCCACGGTTTATAAGTCTTATTTGATTCAAATCGGTAACCGCACGTTACCTGTCGATCTTATTTCTTTGAAAATACATGCATTTGATGTGATTTTAGGGGTTGATTAGTTAACTACTCATCATGCTAAAATCGATTATTTTCGTAAGGTTGTTAGCTTTCATATTCCTAACCAACCTATTATGCGAATTCAAGCAACCAAACCACTAAAATCAATCACTGTCATATCAAGTCATAAAGCTATTCATTTATTGAAAAATGGATGTCAAGATTTCTTAGCCCATGTCACGGATTTAAATAAAGATACGTCAGATTTGAATGATATTTCTATTGTTAATAAATTTCCTGACGTATTCCCTGAAGAACTTCCTGGCCTACCCCTAGAGCATGAAATTAAATTTTGTATCAACCTTGAATTAGGTACAAAACCCATTTCCAAAGCCCTATATCGAATGGCTCCTATTGAACTTCGTGGAGTTAAAACCCAACTATGAGGAATTGTTAGACATCGGTTTCATTCGTCCCTAGTACGCCTCTCCTTGGGTGCTCTGTTCTATTCAGTAAAGAAGAAAGATGGAAGTATGCGACTTTATATTGATTATCGGGAGTTGAATCATGTCACCATCAAAAATAGGTACTCGTTGCCTCGCATTGATGACCTGTTTGACCAGTTGCAAGGAGCCAAATTCTTTTCTAAGATTGATCTTCGTTTCAGATATCATCAGTTGAAGATTAAAACTGATAACATTCCAAAGACTGCTTTCAGAACTCGGTACGGGCATTATGAATTCCTAGTCATGTCTTTTGAATTGACTAATGCTCCTGCTGCCTTCATGGATATGATTAACCGAGTATTCAAGGAATATTTGGATCACTTTGTGGTCATCTTTATTGATGACATCCTCATATACTTCAAAACCCACGAAGGCCATGAGCAACACTTGAGGCTGATACTCCAAAAGCTTCGTGAAACCAAGCTTTATGCCAAGTTGAAGAAATACGAGTTCTGGCTTGAGGAAGTTACATTCCTTGGGCACGTGATATCAAATCATGGAATATCTGTTAACTCGACAAAGATTGAAGAAATTCAAAGCTGGGAGCAACCTAAGTCAGTGAACGAAGTACGTATCTTTCTCGGCTTAGCTGGTTATTATCGGAGATTCGTAGAAGGGTTTTCTCAAATTGCTACTTCACTAACTCAGCTGACTCGAAAAGGTACAAAATTTGATTAGAGCGAGGAATGTGAAAAGAGTTTTCAAGAACTCAAGAGGAGAGTCATTTCAGCACCTGTTCTAACAATACCATTTGGCTTGGAGGGATTTGTCATCTACAGTGATGCTTCAGGCAAAGGATTAGGATGTGTTCTCATGCAACATGGGAAAGTCATAGCCTATGCCTCTCGACAACTTAAATAATATGAGAGGAATTATCCTACTCATGATCTATAGTTGGCAGCAGTTGTTTTTGCGCTTAAAATTTGGAGGCATTACCTGTATGGAGAGAAGGTGGAGATCTATACGGATCATAAAATCCTCAAATATTTCTTCACTAAAAAAGAACTCAACATGCGGTAATGACGAAGGCTTGAGTTGTTGAAAGATTATGATCATACCATCCTGGAAAAACGAACGTAGTAGCTGACGCATTGAGTAGAAGATCATATGCGGGTATGAGTGCAATATTGTCAACGCAAAGACCCATTTTGTATGATTTGGAAAGGAAGGAAATAGAGTTAAAGACTCCAGGGACCCATGTGATGATGGCAAATATATGAGTGAAACCGACTTTAATCGATAAAGTTAAAGCTGCTCAAACTATAGACCTGGAGCTGATGCGTATGAAGAAGAAATTGCAAGAAGGTGCTATTCCGGAAGCAAGAATCGATGAAGAAGGAATACTTCGAGTCAACTCCAGACTTTATGTTCCTAACGATTCTGACTTGAAGTATAAAATCATGATGGCAGCGGACAACACACCGTTTGTAATCCATCCTGGGAGTACCAAAATGTATCGTGATCTTCGACATACATTTTGGTGGAGCAATATGAAGAAAGAGATAGCGGGTTTATCTCAAGGTGTTAAACTTGTCAACGAGTCGAGGCGGAGCATCAAGTGCCAAAAGGTCCATTGCAACCACTTGAAATTCCTGAATGGAAGTGGGAGCACATTACCATGGATTTTGTTACTGGTCTTCCCAAGGTTTCTCAAGGCATAGATGCGATTTGGGTCATTAGATTGACCAAGTCTGCTCATTTCTTACCAATACGAGAAACTTTTACACTTTAACGTCTTGCTAGTATGTACATAAACGAGATCGTAAGATTGCATGGTATGCCAGTATCCATAGTTTCTGATCGAGACCCAAGATTCACTTCAAGATTTTGGGTTAGTTTGCAAAAAGCTATGGGCACGGATTTACGATTTACTTTAGCATATCATCCTCAAACGGATGGGCAGTCAGAAAGGACTATTCAAACTCTTGAAGATTTATTAAGACTCTGTGTCCTTGACTTCAAGGGAAGTTAGGACAAGTTCTTACCATTGGTGGAGTTTTCCTACAACAACAGTTATCAAGCAAGTATTGGCATGTCTCCATTTGAGGCGTTGTATGGAAGAAAGTGTCGTCCTCTAGTATGCTGGGATGAGATGGGTGAAGCAACATTGTTGGGACCGAATTTGGTACGTATGACTACGGAAAAGATTCAAACGATCCGACAACGTATAAAAACCTCACAAGATCGACAAAAGAGTTATGCTTATCTTCATCGAAAGGACGTGGAAATCAATATTGGAGATCATGTGTTGTTACATGTTGCTCCATGGAAAGGAGTTACAAGATTTGGAAAGAGAGGAAAGCTCAATCCTCGATTCATTGGCCCATTTTTAATCCTCGATCGAGTAGGAACTCTGGCCTATAGACTCGCTTTACTACCAAGTATGTCTCGTGTTCATAACGTTTTTCACATATATATGTAACGTAAATATGTGAAAGACCCGAACCACATTATTCAATTAGAACCAGACGAGATAGAGGTACCTGTTAAAATCTTGGATAAGAAGGATCATATTCTACGCTCTAAAGTTATACCTCAAGTCAAAGTTTTGTGGAGAAACCACGATGTTGAGGAAATGACCTGGGAGTTAGAATCTGAAATGAAATCAAGGTATCCTCACGTCTTCGACATACCAAGTACGCACCCTAATTTTGAGGATGAAATTTCATAAGAAGGGGAGGTTGTAAGACCCCAACTTTTATGAATAAAGAATAATTTTCTCGAAATATATTTTTGAATATTATGGTGTGAATTTGATATAATATTATAATTGTGGGTAATATTTACAAATTTTGCAAAGTAAGCAAGTGGTTATATAATATTCGATTGGTTGGGGAATATTCATTTTAATAGGGAATATTCGTACGACGGCACAATCATTGGTGGACCCCACAACGGAAGTATTGTTATAGTTAGAAAACGACATAATTATCTTTTTAAAAATAACGGCAGAAGTTTTATCGTTAAACTATTGAACTACCCGGTAGTAAAAGTACAGTAATACGCGTGGTTGCATAGTAGCACACATTATTGATTATTGATGTTTACGTGAGAAGTCACTCGGTTATACTCAATTATTGCTCAAGATAATTCTTTGCATCATATCTCTCATATTATTGATTCGATTATTGTCACAAAGATTATCTCGTGATAATATGATATTATTAAATCAATAATTGAGACGACAAAGTTATTCATATTATTAAATTGCAATATTTACAATGTCTAGAAATTCTGTCAAGGAGAGGTTTGGTCATCTTATTACGCGCCAATAAGGAGAAATCCTTATCGGAAAGCCCCCTTTTTCCTGGGAACGACCTGGTTGTTAAATATTATGAGTTATAATATTAATGATGAATAAGTTCGTGTTGATTAAAGATGAAATTGATAGTTCCATTGTGTTGGAATTATCAGTGTTAGTGGAAATCTACATTTATTTTGTTATTAATTGATGTTTGGAAGTTTTACTGACCAGTCCGGTAATTAATCGGATAAATGAGCAATTAATTGCTATTAATTCACATGATTATAACTATTTGTTCATATGTGTGTACTATTGATTCACATTCTTGTACTATTAGGGGAGTTGGTGCAAGATTGATAATACTTGCATGACTAAGTTAAAAATGGAGGTATAAATGGAGGTACTATACTGTAATTTGTATTTTCACATGATTGAACTATTGATTCACATTATTTACTATTAGGGGAGGTGGTGCAAGTTTGATAATACTTGCAGGACTACATTAAAAATGAAAGAAAAGTTGAAGGTATTGTACTATAATATTTCGAGCCCAAAATGTGCAATTATCGAAACTATATTTTCCTATAAATAGAAGCTCATTCTTCTTTCATTTCTCACCATTTCACTAAAGCTTTAGAGAAATTATTATAGAGAGAAATTATAGAGAGAAAGAAGAAGAGAAGTCTGCTACCTCTCTACTCCAATATCCAGTTTCTTTCTAAGGTAAGGGGTATTATTTCTCCCGTATTCATAAAGAGAGCTTCTGTTATTCCATTCCTTATTATTATATTGGAATAACTTGTCTATACGAAGTACTGCATACATGTTGAAATTCTTCTGTTATTCCGATATTTATTATTCTATTGGAATATACCATCCGTGCTGATTACGCTAGACCTGGTTCCATTCTTTATTATTCTATGAGAATAACCTATCTGTGCGGTCTATCGCATGCATGGTGAATTTTTTGTTATTCCATTCTTTATTATTCTGTTGGAATATCCTGTTTGTGCGGATTACGCTAGACCTGGTTCCATTCTTTATTATTCTGTTGGAATAACCTGTCTGTGCGGTGTATCGCATGCATGGTGAATTTTTTGTTATTCCATTCTTTATTATTCTGTTGGAATATCCTGTCTGTGCGGATTACGCTAGACCTAGTTCCATTCTTTATTATTCTATTGGAATAACCTGTCTGTGCGTTTTATCGCATGCATGGTGAATTCTTTGTTATTTCATTCTTTATTATTCTATTGGAATATCCTATCTATGCGGATTACGCTAGACCTGGTTCCATTCTTTATTATTCTGTTGGAATAACTTGTCTGTGCGGTCTATCGCATGCATGGTGAAATCTTCTGTTATTCAATTCCTTATTATTTTGCTGGAATATTATGTCTGTGCAGATTACGTATGACCTGGTTCCATTCTTTATTATTCTGTTAGAATAACATGTCTATGTGGATTATCATATGCATGGTGAATGATCCTTCGTATTCATTCCTTATTAAATTGTGGAAATGATCTGTCTACGTGGATTACCGCATGACGGGTGAAAATCCATTTGCAGTTTCATATATTCTATGATACTCATTTGGTTAATGTTTTGGCTTCTATACTCCATGAAATTAGTAGAATATTCTGGATATTTGCGCTTCATCCGGTATCTTTTCATGGAAATATTCTTCTGATCATTCTTGAATTTTACTCCACAAAGCAGTATCATGTTGACAATTTGGACGTAATTGATTTCAAGATAAATTAACTTATAAATCTTTAAAATTTATTCTTAAACTTGTTTTTATTGAATTATTATGTCATTGTCATCATCATCATGCTTATATTGTGATGAAAGTCATCTTTGGCTTACGTGCATAGATGGACTTGGTATGATTATGACTAGGGATTATTCGGTATAATCATGACCTATAATATTATAAATGATGTGGTAAAAGTCCTCAGTAGCCTGTAGTGCATTGATGGACAGTTTTTGGTATGATTATGACCAAGGATTATTCGGTATAGTCATGACCATTGATGATTTAATTAATATCCTTGGCCCGTAGTGCATGGATGACTCAATGATGTGGTTTATTTATTAAGCTGAGTCTAAGCGATAAAAATTGATGAAAATATTTTAAATCATAGAAGATAGTAGCTATCATGCTCTATTTGACTTTTCTAATGGATTGCTTATTTCGCTGTAGTTAAACTTGATGTCTATTGAAGACTAATGATAATTTATTCTGCATTATCTTAGTCATAATATTTCTTACTAGGCTAGTTGAGCTCACCCTTTCTTTCATTGTTCTCTTCAGGAAATGAGAACGTAGCCGGGACTAGTCGGGGAACGGAGTGACGGTCCAGATGATAGCATTAGTAGTCCTCACTATTCTGTTAAATAGTGTGACAATAAATATAATGAGGACTCCATTAAGTGTGGATATTGTCTAGATGACAATATTCTTATTAAAACTCTTAGATTATGTTTTGTCGTATTTTACACGACTGTTGTATAATTAAGTTGTATTTGAATTTTGTACCATGTATTTGGCGACTCAAGATGGGTGATGTATACATATTTTGGGGGCGTCATAACAAAGGATCTGATTCGCAGGTATAAATCTCACTCATCAAATACCCCCAAACTTAAGCTTTTGCTTGTCCTCAAGCAAACTAACAGACATTCATACCAATTATTGCTAGATACGAATGAAGAGAAATCCTATAGACTAATACCATGGCCTCTAAGCACAAACATGAACATCTTATGAGAATAGGATAAACACGCATACGAACGAGGGCTTAATGTCTAGTAATAAACACGAGACTGTAATCGATCCATCCTGTGTGTGTGTGTGCAGACCAAACATCTAAACTAGCCATAACCCCAAATTAAGATCACACAGTCGACTGTGATAAACAAAAAGCTTACTGTGCAACTCACATAAATAACAAACATTAAGATAAGATGCAAAAACACGAAAGGCTCAAAAGTTCTAGTATAACGAAGTAAATTCTGACTTAGACAGTACTTGATTACTTTTAGGCTAAACAGAGCACTCATTAGCAAGCTTTCGATTAATGACTCCCAAGCCAGAAGACTTTAGGGCACTAGGTGTAGAACACTGCTAAGAATCTAATAACTCAAGCACAAAGGCCACGTAAATAACATAAGTCCAAAATAGATTTTACCAGCCTGCATTTATGGGCGAGTGCGTTTCCACGCTCCATCTCAACACACCGTAGGACTGTTATTATAATAGATTTTTTTTTACATAAAACTAAAGAGCCGAAAGTGTAAAAGCCTCTAAGTCTTTTATTCTTGAAATCAACAAAGTATTAACAACTTACGATATTTTTAACACAGTAAACAGACAACCTAAAACTGAACAAATAACTAGAGAAGATAATTGGTCAGTGCTCGCTAAACGGATGGATCCAAGACAGTCTCAATTTATCTAAAACACACGCCCCAACTTCACATAGATTTGCCACTAGTCTAAGAAAATGATATAATTACATGGCGCTTGTCATCGGCCACAATCAAAACCTAAACTATCCTAACCCAACATATAAATAGTTAGAGACTGGGGGTTAGGGTTAATCAACCTATAAAGGATAAAGTACCTTTTCAACATAGGGTAAAGCCATAACACATGACGTCAAGTATACCAATTAATCAATGTAAAACCCAAAAAAGTGAGGCTTTAGGAAAAACATTATTTGACTCAGTCAAGATATTCCCAAGCAAAAGATATATAACCAAAAGCATGCATTCATATATAAAAATTAAAATACTACTAAGCAAAAACATGCAACCACAATAAATCACTCACCAAAAACCAAAAACCAAAACCTTAACCATAATAATCATCACATAAATAAAAACATAGTTAATAATAAGTCTGGGGCTATCAAGCCCAAATACCATAATTAAATCTTAATACCATAAACAGAAGGGTGAGCGACACTGCGACGTGAGTTTGCAGTATAGATGGCACTGCGGCGTCAAGAATGGCTTGAGCACCGGCGTCGCGACACGAGTTTTCAGTAGACATCAGATTGATATGGCGCTGCGGCTCGAATACGTTCTACTATATCTTACACCGGGACACCAGTTTGCAGTATATATACTCTTAATTGAAATGCAATTGTAAACTTGAGGCTACAATGTGATAATAAATGTCTGCAAAGATAAATACAATATATACCTTGGCGCCACGGCGCAGAGTCTAATTTTCTCGCAGAGTTAAGCAATCCTGCATAGGCCAGAATCTCATATTAGCAATCAACAAACATAGTTTTTCTAAGCTCTAACTAATGACAACCTTGAAACACATACTAACATACATGCACTATACAGACCACATAGGTTATATTAAGAACTACAGACATAAACTAATGCCTACCAAAAGAAGACTGAAGTTACTAAAAATAAAAGTAATTTATTTGATACTGAGATGGGGATGCCTCCCCTCAAGCGCTTGATTTAGAGTCAAGTCTCACAATGTAATAGAGGTGTTCTGTCGGTCTACCTCACCGCACCAATAATGTTTTAATCTCTACCCATTAACTTTGAAAGTTTTGTCAGAATTGGGGTCCTCAACCTCTATTGCCCCATACGGATAAACCTTGGCAACCGGGAATGGACCCGACCATCTAGACTTTAATTTCCCTAGAAATAACTTGAGACGGGAGTTGAAGAGAATAACCTTTTGGCCTGGTTCGAAGTGTCTCTCGAGGATTTTCTTATCATGCCACCTCTTGGTCTTCTCCTTGTACAACTTAGCGTTTTCATACGTTTGCAGATGAAACTCGTCTGATTCATTAAGTTGCAAGAGTCTCTTCTCGTCGGCTGCTTTTAGATCAAAGTTGAGTTTCTGAATAGCCCAATAAGCATTGTGCTCCAATTCCACTGGGAGATGACACGCCTTACTGATAAGTGGATTTTATATCCATGAATCGTTGTCCATTTCACGCTTAATTGTTGCTATTTTCTTGTTTTTATGTTCGTTTTTATTTGTTTTGTGTTCTTTTATGTGTAGGGTAGTTGTTGTGGCATATAAAAAAGAATTGGAGTCATTTGGAGCATTTCTGGAAGTAATCATGAAGTTAGCAAAGTCATCTTGTAGAATAGACCCGCTGTGGTGGGCCCTTTTTGTTTATGTATTTACCCGTAAAAGGGGGTCTCGACTGGTGAACTTTTTTGTTTTGTTTTGGACTCTGCTGGGGCATGAACTCTAGCATTTGAATGGGAAGTGAACTCTATTGGGTATGGAATTAATGAGGAAAACGTGTGTTAGATGTATACTACTCAATTAACGATGAATTAAACGAGACACAAGGCATAATACGAAGATCAATTCCAATTTTTCACAGCAAGCTTTGGAGGAAGATTTTGAAGAGATTTTCGAGACGATTGCAGATTTAGGCTACGTGAAGGGTGTTTTTCACTATTCTTCTTCTTAGTCTTTTATTTGTAATTGAAAGAATGATATTTTTGATTTATTCAGTTGTTATTTCATTTATGATGAACTAATTCACTTTTTAGGCTTATGGTGGATCCTTAAGTGAAACGATGATTTTGTAAACTTTGATTTCCATTTCAATAAGCTATTTTCTAGTTTATCTATATTAATTTGAGCTTTAATTTATTAATTGCCTGATCAACAATTCTTTGTGGATTTGTATGGAATCGAGAGAGGATATTCGAATCTAGACTTAGTTAATATAGCATGTGTTCATGAATTTTGTGAATAACAAAATCTTGATGAATGTTAAGGTAGAGATATGCTTGACATCGCATGTAATTGGATAGAGGACTTAATCTTAAACCTTCTTTGATTATAATTCACATAGAGATATAGTGAGTTAATTGATTAAGGTGTTTAACTTGTTTCTATCTAATTTGTGGATTTAAGTTAATACAGTATTAGTGCATCGAGAGGTGGCTAGTACTACATTCGTATTCTTAATTAATAAACTGGGATAGTGATTTGAATTGGAATAAAGGTGTATAAATCAGAGTGAAGTTTAGGGTGAAATCATAAGTCTAATTCTCCATTAATTGTTTGAAATTTTAGATTTTGATATTTGTGATTATTTTGTGGTAGTTTATTTGTTTCTTAAGTTAGTTTCTATAATTTTAATCGTTGAATTGAATAGTTTAATTAAATTAGGATTAATAGGAAATTGGTAATTGTAAGGTTAAGTTTCTTACTAATTTGTTTCTGTGGGAATGATACTCTACTCATTACTATATTACTTGTTGACCACATATACTTGCGTGTTGTGCGTATATAGATTTTATCTAACAAGTTTTTGGCATCGTTGTTGGGGACAATTTAGTATAGATCTTAATATTTTTACAATATCAGTTTAATTAGTCCAGTTTTACTTAAACATTTTTTTTTGTTTTGTTCTTCTTATTTTAGGTTTTTGAAGTTGTTTATGCAATTTCGGTCCAAAAATCCAGACTTGCTGCCTTTTGAGGATGACATTGAGAAACGGTTCCAGAGGTTAAGTAAGTGGATAAAGGAAACGAGGCAAGACTTTGAAAATTCTGAGAAAGAAGAGGAAATGGCAGCTGAAGATTAGAAAGTGTTAAGGGACTTTGCCACACCCAAGGTGACTGAACTGCAGTCGAGCATCACCAGGCCCGCAATTGCTGCAAATACATTCGAAATCAAGCCTGGGACGATTCAGATGATCCATAATTCAGTTCAATTTGGGGGATTGGCAAATGACGATCCGAATGGACATCTAGTCAGCTTTTTGGAGATTTGCGACACCTTCAGGTATAATGGGGTGTCGGATGATGCGGTGAGACTTTGCTTGTTCCCATTCACCTTACGGGACAAGGCGACGAGTTGTTTACACTCTCTACTACCAGGATCGATAACTACGTGGGAAGACTTAGCTCAGAAATTCCTTGCCAAATTTTTCCCACCGGCAAAAACTGCAAAAATGAGGAATGAGATAAGCAGAAACATGGGGAGTCGCTATATGAGGCATGGGAGAGATACAAGGAGTTGCTCAGAAAGTGCCCGCATGATGGATTACCTAAGTGGCTGCAAATGAATAGTTTTTATAACGGACTATATGGAAATCTCATGACCAGTATTGATGCATCGTCGGGTGGGGTTTTAATGGCTAAGAGTTATGAGGAGGCCTACAATTTGATTGAGACCATGGCGGCTAACAACTACCAATAGCCCATAACAAGAATGACACAGGCAAAGGCAGCTGGGGTGTTAGAAGTCGATGGGGTGACAACAATACAAGCACAAATTTCTGCGTTATCTAAGAAGTTGGATGCCATGACAGGGGCTCAGGTACAGCAGGTGGTGGTTGTGTGTGAATTGTGTGCGGGTGACCATCCTACAGATCAGTGCACAATCAATCCAGTGTCCGTGCAATTCGTAGGTAACTACAACAGGGGTCCACAAAATATGTACCAAAACACTTACAACTAGGGGAATAAAAATCACCCAAATTTCTTGTGGAGCAATAATCAGCAACATCAAGCGCCACGACCATCATATCCCCCTGGGTTTCAGAATCACCAACAACCGGCTCAACATCAGGAAAGAAAATCAGATTTAGAGGAGTTGTTGTCGAAGTACATAACAAACAATGAGGCACCGATGAAAAACCAAGCAATGGCCATCAAGAATTTGGAAAATCAGATGTGGCAAATTGTCTTAGCATTAAATAACAGGCCACAAGGGACCCTACCGAGTGATACTGAGAGAAATTTTAAGGGAAACCACGAAAAGTGTCAAGCAATTACGTTGAAGAGTGGAAAACATCTCGCTGGTAGAGATACAAAAAATTCAGTGATATCGAATGAAAAAGTTGATTACAACAAAGTGGTTGAAGGAAATAAGGGTGAGGACAAGCAAAGTGAGAAAACAAAGTTAGACGACAAGCCAGTTGTATATCCTCCACCACCGTTTCAGCAGAGGGTCCAAAAATAGAAATTAGATAAGCAGTTCACTAAGTTTTTGGAGGTTTTTAAGAAACTTCAGATTAACATCCCGTTTACAGAAGCCCTATAGCAGTTGTCGAGTTATGCGAAGTTCATGAAAGGGATTCTGTCAAGGAAAAAGAAATGGGAAGACTTCGAAACAGTGGCATTAACAGAGGAGTGTAGTACGATGTTACAACAGAAGTTTCCACCAAAGCTGAAAGACCCGGGGAGTTTCACTATTCCATGCATGATCGGGAACATGTCTTTTAATAAGTGTTTATGTGATTTGGGGGCAAGTGTGAACCTTATGCCATTGTCAGTATACACAGAATTGGGTTTGTTAGCGCCAAAACCTACGAATATTTCATTGCAGTTGGCAGATAAGTCAGTCACATATTCGAGAGGCATAGTACAGGACATATTGGTTAAAGTGGATAAGTTTATATTCCCTGTATATTTTATTATTCTGGATTTTGAAGAAGACAAGAACATCCCGATTATCCTAGGGAGACCTTTCTTGGCCACGTGTAGAACACTCATCGACTTACAAAAAGGAGAACTTACTATGAGGGTCCAAGATCAAGAAATCAAATTTAACGTGTTCAAGGCCATGAAATTCCCTACGGATGAGGAAGAATGTTTCAGGATGGATATAATTGAGCAAATTATCAGTGAAGACATGGGCAAGAGTTTGGTCAACGATCCATTAGAAACAACATTATGGGGGATGAAGAGTTCGATGACCCAAAATTTGTGGACTACTAACAGATGTTAGATTCATTGCCACGAGTGAGCCGATTCAGAGAACCATTTGAACCATTGCATACGGAGGAGAAAGCCACAGCAAGGATGAAACCATCATTGGAGGAGCCACTAACTCTGGAACTTAAGCCACTCCCTAAACACCTCAAGTATGCGTATTTGGGCAATTCAAATTCTTTACCTGTGATTATTTTTGCTGCACTTAACAACTTGCAGGAAGAAAAGTTGTTGAGGGTGCTTAGGTAACATAAATCAACGATAGGATGGACGATAACTGATATCAACGGAATCAAGCCTTCGTTTTGCATGTACGAGATTCTGATGGAAGACGATGCAAAACTGATGGTGGAGCAACAACGTCCACTTAACCCAATTATGAAGGAAGTTGTAAAGAAGGAAATTCTAAAATTGTTGGGCCTTTAGATATAAATCTCACCCGATTTACGACGATGAAGTGGGTTAGTCCGGTTCAGTGCGTGCCAAAAAAGGGGGGAATGACCGTGGTACAGAATGAAGATAACGAGCTAATTCTGACAAGAACAGTGTTAGGTTGGATGGTTTACATGGACTATAGGAAGTTTAATAAGGCAACCCAAAAAGATCATTTTTCGATGTCCTTTATCGATCAAATGTTGGACAGATTAGTGGGACATGAGTACTACTGTTTATTGGATGGATACTCGGGCTATAACCAGATCGTCATCTCTCCTGAGGATCAGGAGAAGACTACATTTATGTGCCCTTACGGCACATTCGCGTTCAGGAGAATGTCATTCGGTTTGTGTAATGCACCTGCTACCTTTCAACGGTGTATGATGGCCATCTTCTCAGACATGGTGTAGAAAAACGTGGAAGTCTTCATGGACGACTTTTCTGTCTATGGGGACAATTTTGATACTTATATAGGGAATTTGGTAATGGTGTTACAGCGATGCAAGGATACGAACCTTGTACTTAACTAGGAAAAATGCCACTTCATGGTTGAGGAGGGCATAATTTTGGGCCACAAGGTATCGACTCAAGGACTGGAGGTTGACAAAGCTAAGCTGGAAACAATTGAGAAACTGCCTCCACCTAGCTCAGTAAAGGGAATTAGAAGTTTTCTGGGATATGCTGGGTTCTACAGAAGATTCATAAAGGACTTCTCTAAAATAGCAAAACCTTTGTGTAGTCTTTTAGAGAAGGATTCTATTTTTAATTTTGATGAGGAATGTAAGTCGGCTTTCGAGTTGATAAAGAAGAAGTTAACTACATCCCCCGTGATCGTCGCACCGGATTGGAAGATGCCTTTCGAGCTGATGTGTGATGCAAACGACTATGCGGTTGGGGCTATTTTGGGTCAATGCCGAGAGAAGGTGTTTCAGGCCATATATTATGCAAGCAAAATGCTCATAGATACTCAAATGAATTATACAACTACAGAAAAGGAATTGCTTGCAGTGGTGTATGCGTTCAAAAAATTTCAGGCATACTTGATCGGAACTAATGTGATAGTCTACACGGATCATTCGGCTATTCGGTACCTAATTGCGAAAAAAGATGCTAAGCCACGCGTTATCCGATGGATTCTTCTTCTTCAAGAGTTTGATCTAGAAATAAAGGATTGAAAGGGGTTGGAAAATCAAGTCACCAAGCATTTGTCTAGGATGGAAAATCAAGGGAAGTTGAAAGAGGACAAGTGTGAAATCAACGACTCATTCCTGGATGAGCAATTATTTGGGATAAATGCAGAATTTCCTTTGTATGCGGATTATGTAAATTATCTAATGAGCAACGTTTTTCCACCTGATCTCACAAACCAACAGAAAAAGAAGTTTCTTCATGACGTAAAATGGTACATGTGGGATGAACCTTATTTATTCAAGCAGTGCGCCGACAAAATTATTAGAAGGTGTGTGCCCTACAGTGAAGTGAAGAACATACTGCATGAGTGTCACTCATTTGCGTATGGCGATCATTATGGTAGTGAGAGGACAGCAGCAAAGGTGCTACAATTTGGGTTTTATTGGCCTACACTATTCAAGGACACCCACCAGTTTGTCAAAACATGTGATAGATGTCAAAGGGTGGGCAACATTTCGAAAAGGAATGAGTTGCCTCTACAAATAATTCTTGAATTTTAAATTTTCGATGTATGGGGCATCAATTTCATGGGCCATTCCCTTCATCACTTAACAATCAGTACATTCTACTCGCAGCGGATTACGTATCAAAGTGGGTTGAAGCTGCAGTACTCCCATCTAATGATGCCAAGGTGGTTCTTAAATTCCTACAGAAGAACATTTTCACGAGGTTTGGCACACCGAGAGCAATTATTAGTGACGAAGGTAGTCACTTTTGAAACAAATCATTTACAGCTCTATTGGCAAGGTATGGGGTCAACCACAAGGTAGCTACGACTTATCATCCCCAAACTAGTGGGCAGGCTGAGGTGTCGAACAAGGAAGTCAAGAAGATTCTAGAAAAAGTGGTGAACCCGAATCGTAAGGATTGGTCGCTCCGGTTGGATGATGTATTATGGGCATACCGGACTGCGTATAAGACACCGATCGGGATGTCACCATATCAACTACTATACGAAAAGCCTTGTCACTTACCAGTCGAGCTACAACATAAGGCTTATTGGGTGATTCAGAAACTCAATTTCGATCAACCAGCTGTAGGGGAAAAGCGATTACTGCAAATAAATGAGCTCGACGAATTTCGCCTTCAAGCTTACTAGAACTCCAAGTTTTACAAGGAAAAGGTCAAGAAATGGCACGACAAGAAATATATGCATAGACCATTTGAGCCAAGGCAAACAGTCCTTTTGTTCAACTCATGGCTGAGATTGTTCCTAGGAAAGCTTAAGTCTAGATGGTCGGGACCATTCACCATAAAAAGGGTGTTCTCTCATGGCGCCGTTGAACTTTACAGTCGGAATCCTTTAGAAACTTTCAAAGTCAACGGTCAACGATTAAAGCACTATTGGGGTGGCGAGGCAAACACCGATGTCATCGCCATCACATTGTCCAACGTACTATGAACATGAAGTAGTCAGGCTGAATGACTTAAAATCAAGCGCTAATTGGGAGGCAACCAATCATGCATTTTTTTTTTATTTTCATTCATAATTGTTAGAATATAGTTTTATTAAGTTAATAGGTAGGTATTATATGGTAAAAATCTTGTTAATCTCTCAATCATACTTCAAATGATCAACAATCTAATAAATTAAACATTTCATGGCTTGCAGGATGGGGAAATGGACATTTATTGGCTTAGCATAAAGAAAAGATGAGAATCAAAATCAATTAGCAGAAGGCACCCCCGCCGGGGTGGGGGTCTCCCCAAGATTTTGACAGAAGGCATGCCCACTGGGGCGGGTCTATTTAGCCTTGCACACCTCGCCATGGCAGGGTTCCCCCAACTCGATTAATAGAACACATGCCCGACTGGGCGAGCTTCCCAAGCCTAATACCCCCCGCCGGGGAGGGGGTCCTGAATATGAAGCAGTTATTCGGAGTTATTTCACATCATCCATCATAACCCAACTACCTCATTCATCTCTAGTTATTCCTCCATTACATCTTCAACCCCACGATTTCACCATCCCATTCACTACTACTCCACTACTTCTCCCCACCTCTTAAATCCACTAATTCACCCCATCACACCACCTCTATATATTGACCCCATCTCATCCTAAATTCCTCACAAAACTCTTCCACTATGTCCCACAAGTCTGCGAATTAGGGCATCCATAGAGGCTAATTGAGCGCAATTGAGTGTCAAGCACAACACTATATATTATTTAACTTCTTTCACCCAATTTGCCACATCAAATCAACAAGTTTGGGGGAAGAATTGTCTGTGCCCACCAAGTGTTCGACAGTGTGTGTGAACCAAGGTGGTCAAGGTAAGATATTGTGATTAAGGCAATAGAGAGCAAATGGCTTCACAACCCTCATCGAAACACCAAAGAGGAGAGAGTTCAAGGCCCGCACAAATGACACAGACCTTCGATCGCCGAAAATTTGTAAGTACCGCCGCCGCCGACTGGTATGATTATATGATGACAAAAGCCCTTACACCGGAGTGGGGGTTGGCACCGGATCACGTTAATGGGGAGATGATGCAGCAAATCTATCAGAAAGGTTGGAATAAATTCACCAAAGAACCGGAACCCGCCGTGGTCAACATAGTTAAGGAGTTCTATGCAAACGCCGAGGACAAAGCTCCCTTCAACGCTTATGTGCGGGGTCGCTTGGTCCCATTCAGTGCCGATGCAATCAACACCTTTTACCAATTGCGTGTGCCTCGACAATGCCAATATGCACACCTACGTGATTTTGATCCGGACTATGAAGCAATACTCAAGGAAATGACTAAACTGGGAACAACATGGATCAAAGGTCAGAAGGGAGGCACAGTGTTCCATAGCAAAGATCTCAGTTGGTTTGAAAAAATTTGGTATGCTTTCCTATGTGCTAAACTGTATTCGTCTCAACAAACCTCATACGTGACAAAAGAGAAGGCGTTACTACTATACGCGATTTTCCAAGACTTCATCATTGACGTTGGGGCCATTATTTGTTTTTCCATCCGCCGGTGCTTACGAGGAAATTTTCGGGCGGCTTGCCACACCCATCACTCATATGTGGGTTGTGTCGCCAAGCGGGTGTGAGATGGTCTGACGATGAGCCCACACAGATGCCGGTTGCGTTGCTAGACTCCAGAATGATAGCGCGGTATTTAGTATGGGCCGGGGGCAATTCCCATCCTCGAGGACTGGGTTTTATTTTTCCATCGGCTTCGGAGGACGAAGTTGATGCTGCAAACATGTTAGAGGATGAGGCTATGGGAGATCAAGGAACCGAGCAAGTACCGTAGGCCGAGGCATTATCTAGTCCTCAGTTCCTTGACTTTCAACGTCAAATGGATGCGCAGAACAAGGCAGCACATCGAGAGATGCAGCGACTCGCATTGAGGCAAGACCACATATTTGATGCTATGAACACGTCGTTTTCTTCACTCAACATGACACTTCAGAGCTTCAATCCAGCTGCACACTTCCCATATCAGCCACCCATGCCAATGACGGGGTTTCCACCAAGTGATTCAGAAGAGGAAGATCAACCACCACCTCCCCAGACTTAGGCGATTGCAGGGAAGTCCTCACACACTAAATTGTGATTATTCATCCAATGAGGGTATTGTATTACTTAAGTTTAGGGGATTTAAATTCTTGTTTACATGCATATGGTATTAGTTAGGCTTACATTTGTCATTGCATTCTAGTTGTGCATTTTAGTTAGGAATTATGATGTTGCATACATATAAGGCCCATAGTTGCATGATAGCTTAGGTTATTTTTTTTATTGCATTTCTTTTAATTTTGTTATTAATGCATTTTGTTATGTTAAAAAAATATTTAGATAAATATTGTGTTTGCATGTGTCCAGCAGTGTTGTAGTTCATGTAATTTGTGGGCCAATGATGAGATTGAGAATAAGTTAACCAATATAGCATTGATTATTAGAACTATGATATAATTTTAGTTATGAATCGAATCCTGCGCTTGTTTGAAATTGGTAGAAAAAGGTTAGCACAATAATAACATCTTTGTTGACTGGTTATGTGACGCCCCCAAAATAGGTATACATCACCCATCTTGACTCGCCAAATACATGGTGTAAAATTCAAATACAACTTAATTATACAACAGTCGTGTAAAATACGACAAAACATATGTTGTGAGTTTTAATACAAATATTGTCATCTAGACAATATCCACACTCAATTGAGTCCTCATTACATTTATTATCACACTATTTAACATAATAGTGAGGACTACTAATACTATTATCTGGACCGTCACTCCGTTCCCCGACTAGTCCCTACTACGTTCTCATTTCCTAAAGAGAAAAATGAAAGTAAAAGGGTGAGCTCAACTAGTCCAATAAGAAATATTATGACTAAGATAATACATAATAAATTATCGTTAGCCTTCAACAGTGTTAAACTGATACAATATAACAAACATCAAGTTTAACTGCAGTGAAACAAACAATCCATTAAAAGAGTCAAGTAGAGAATAAAATCTACTATCTTTTATGATTTAAAAGGTTTTTCATCACTTTTATCGCTGGGACTCAGCTTAATAAATATAATCCACATCATCCCTGCACTACGACCAAGGATATTCATTAGTATCACAACCACAAATTATCTATGCACTACAGGCCAAGGATATTCGTGTATTCATCAATGGTTATGATCATGCCAACAACTGTCCATCAATGCACTACGCGTCAATGAGGACTTTTACCACATCATTTGTAACATTACGGTCATGATTATACCGAATAATCCCTGGTCATAATCATACCAAGTCCATCTATACACTACATGCCACATATGACTTTCAACATAATATAAACATGAGGATGATGACAATGATATAAGAATTCAATAAAATAAGTTCAAGAATTAATTTATCCAGGAACTAATAACGTCCAAATTGTCAACATGATACTTCTTTGTAGAGTAAAATTCAAGAATGCTCAGAAGAATATTTCCATGAAAAGATACTGGATGAAGCGCAAATATCAAGGATATTCTACTAATTTCATGGAGTATAGAAGTCAAAACTTTAACCAACTGAGTATAATAAAGAATTGAATAACAAAAGAAATCACCAGGCATGCGATAGACCGCACAAACATGTTATTCCAACAGAATAATAAATAACGAAACCAGGTCATGCGTAAACGCACAGACAGGATATTCCAACAGAATAATAAATAACGGAGCCAGGTTAGGCAAAATTCGTACCGACAGGATGTTCTAGCAGAATAATAAATAACGGAACCAGGTCATTCATAAATGCACAGACATGATGTTCCAACAGAATAATAAAGAATGGAATAACAGAAAAATGTCACCATGTATGCGGTACTTCGCATAGACAGGTTATTCCAACATAATGATAAAGAATGGAATAACAGAAGAAGTTCACCAAGTATAGGGTAGACCGCGTATATAGGTTATTCCAACAGAATAAAAAAAGAGAATAACAGAAGTTCTCTTCATGAATACGAAAGAAATAATACCCCTTAACTTAGAACAACTGGATATAGGAGTAGTGAAGTAGCAGAATACTTTTCTTCTTTCTCTCTATAGTTTCTCTCTCTAGAGTTTTAGTGAATTCATAAGAAATAATGAAGGAATGAGCTTCTATTTATAAAAGAATGGACTGAATAGTAACTAATTCCTGAACGGTCCAGATTGATTTACTTTTAAACGGACGGTCCAGATTGGTTTACTATAAAATATTCTAATAAAACAAAATCTTTAAATAAAATATAATATATTCTATTTATAATCTAATAAAACGAATAACTTTATAAAAGTATTCTGTTTTATATAAAAAGATTTTATTACGCAAAACACTATGCATGCACTATGCAAACATTATGCATAATAAAATATAATATATTCTATTTATAGTCTAATAAAACGAATAATTTTATAAAAGTATTCTGTTTTATATAAAAATCTTTTCTATTTTATTACATTAATAATACTAATAAAACAAAACTTCATCATCATCATTCTTATAATTCACACTATTGATCGACCAGGTCGTTCCCAGGAAAGAGAGGGCTTTCTAATAAAGATTTCTCCCTATTGGCTCGCAATTAGGTGACCAAACCTCTCCTTGGCAGAACTTCTAGACATCGTTAATATTGCAAATAATAATATTAATAACTTCGTCGTCTCAATTAGTGATTTAATAATATATAAAATATCGATAATAATTGAATCAATTAATGTGAGATACTATGCAACAATTATTGAAGCAATAATTGAACAAAACTGAGTGACTTCTCACGTAAGCATCAATAATTAATACTGTGTGCTACTATGCAACCACGCGTATTCCTGTACTTTTAACTCTATGTGTTTCAACAGTTAACGATAAAACTTCCGCCGTTATTTTTATAAAATATTTTTGTCGTTTACTCAATCCGACAATAATTCAATTGTGGGGTCCACCAATGATTGTGCCGTCGTACGAATATTCCCTATTAAAACGAATATTCCCCGACCAATTGAATATTATATAACAACTTGCGTACTTTGCAAAATTTATAAGTATTACCCACAACTATAACATTATATCAAATTCATTCCATAATATTCAAAATGATAATTATAGAAAATTCATATTTATTCATACAAGTTGGGGTCTTACAATCTCCCTTCTTATGAAATTTCTCCCTCGAAATTAGGGTACATGACACGGTATGTCGAAGAGGTAAGGATACCTTGATTTCATTTCAGATTCTAACTCCCAGGTCATTTCCTCAACATCGTGGTTCCTCCATAAAACTTTGACTTGAGGTATAACCTTGGAGCGTAGAATATATTCCTTCTTATCCAAGATTTGAACAGGAACCTCTGCATAAGTTAAATCTTCCGCTATTTCGTTCGGTTCTAACTCAATAATGTGGTTCGGGTCTTTAACATATTTACGTAACATGGATATATGAAAAACGTTATGAACACGAGACATACTTGGTGGTAAAGCGAGTCTATAGGCTACAGTCCCTACTCGATCAAGGATTAAAAATGGGCCAATGAATCGAGGATTGAGCTTTCCTCTCTTTCCAAATCTCGTAACTCCTTTCCATGGAGCAACACGTAACAACACATGATCTCCAATATCGAATTCCACGTCCTTTCGATGAAGATCAGCATAACTCTTTTGTCGGTCTTGTGAGGTTTTTATACGTTATTGGATTGTTTGAATCTTTTTCATAGTCATACGTACCAACTTCGGTCCCAACAACGTTGCTTCACCAACCTCATCCCAACATACTGGAGAACAACACTTTCTTCCATACAATTCTTCGAATGGAGCCATGCCAATACTTGTTTGATAACTGTTGTTATAAGAAAACTCCACCAATGGTAAGAACTTGTCCCAACTTCCCTTGAAGTCAAGGACACAAAGTCTTAATAAATCTTTAAGAATTTGAATAGTCCTCTCTGATTGTCCTCCGTCTGAGGATGATATGCCAAACTAAATCGTAAATCAGTGCCCATAGCTTTTTGTAAACTAACCCAAAATCGTGAAGTGGATCTTGGGTCTCGATCAAAAACTATGGATACTGGCATACCATCTTGATCTTACAATCTCGTTTATGTACATACGAGCAAGACGTTCAAATGTATAAGTTTCTCGTATTGGTAAGAAATGAGCAGACTTGGTCAATCTATCAACAATGACCCAAATTGTATCGATGCCTTAAGAAACCTTGGGAAGACCAGTAACGAAATCCATGGTAATGTGCTCCCACTTCCATTCTGGAATTTCAAGTGGTTTCAATGGACCTTTTGGTACTTAATACTCTGCCTTGACTCATTGACAAGTTAGACACCTTAAGATAAATAGTGCTATCTCTCTCTTCATATTGCTCCACCAAAATGTATGACGAAGATCACGATACATTTTGGTACTCCCATGATGGATTGCCTGTGACAACCCGAGAAATTAGAAAATTATTAAAATCTTAAATGATTGGTTTAAGGTCAAATAATAGACCTAGACAGAAAATAAGTGAATGTGTTTGATGTTTTCAGAAAGGAATTTTGAGCATTTAAAATTTCTTTTAGTGAATTATTCAGGATTAATGGTATATGTGTATATGTTCAAGATTACGGTATCATGTATGCGAGAATGTGGTTAAGGGTCAAGTGTTGACCAGATAAATTATATCGGTGTCAAACCCTAATAGTATATATTAAGAACGTCCACGTTCAGTTATAAAATTATTACGTTTTATAAGAAACCCTAGAATTCGGTTTTGAAAACCCTAATTTCGCCCGGAATTGAAACCCTAATTCGGTATTTGAAAACCCTAATCCGAGAAATTATCGGATAAGTATAATGCTTAAGTGCTATTAATTATAATATTAATTAGGGTAAAGCTTAATTAATTAGGAAACCCTAATTTCGAAATTTTGAACCCTAATTGTTACGTTAGGAACCCTAATGTACTGATTATGGAATTAATTGCTAAACTAGCAATATTAATTAGGAAATATTAATCCTAATCGATTAAAGTCATAATGTAATTGAGAAATTATATTATAATTTGAGTATGTTATGTTATATTTTATATAATTTATATATCAAATATGGGTTATATAAATTATAGGATTCCAAGAGGGTAAAATAAATTAAGGAGATTTATGTAGTAACTTATTTGATTAAATTAAGTTACTAAGATTGAGTAATTAAATAACTTCAAAAAAATATGGAAGTGAATTATAAAAGTTAAGGGGGAATTGTGCGAGTTAAGAAAACCTTAGGGTTAAAAAGTTAATATTTGAAACT
Source organism: Panax ginseng (assembly GCA_020205605.1). Classification (NCBI taxonomy): domain Eukaryota; kingdom Viridiplantae; phylum Streptophyta; class Magnoliopsida; order Apiales; family Araliaceae; genus Panax; species Panax ginseng. The sequence continues at coordinate 147,752,734 of CM035132.1, read as the reverse complement.
TAAGAAAATATCTTAAGGAATATACTAAGGAATAAAGAATATTCGAGAATATGCTAAGAATATGCCAAGGGTGATTTGCAAGCTTTTTAAAGACTAGGGGAAGACTAGAGAAGATTTAAGTTGGGTGACTAACTTATAAAAATTGAAAGTAACTTCTATATAAGAAAAATCAAAATTTACTTATATTCATTTTAGCCAAATTGGCTAAGTTTAGAGAGGGAGAGAGAGAGAGAGAGAGAGAGAGAGAGAGAAAAGAGAGAGAGAAGATGAGCTAGGATTATCATGTAGCAAGCCAAGAACAACACCCCAAGATCCATCTCATATCTTTGAAGAAGAAAGAAAATCAAAGCAAGGTATAAGAATTCTTAAACACAAAACTCTAATTAGTTTATGTGTTTGATTTTTATCAAAATAATGAGTTTTGATCTTCAAAACTCTAGATCTACATGATTTAGAGTGTTTTATGTGTGGATCTATCTATTTTATGTTTCAAAAGATAGATCAAAAGCAAGAAAAGTGAAGCTAGGTTTTTAAGGTGTAGGAAATCTTATTTTTCTTACTCTTGAATGTGTTTAATCTTGTATTTGATTTTTGGTTATTTTGAACAATGAAGTTTATGATCACGAACATGAGAACTATAGATCTACATGATATATGATGTTTTATGGTTAGATCATGCCATTTTAGAATCGACAAGCTTGATCAAGAGAAAGAAAAGCAAAACAGCTTTTTTTTAAAATGAATTGGTAGCTGCGCCCTAAGCAAGAAATTCGAATTTGTTTGGATGGTCTAAAATTTCGGACTTTTGATATGTTGTAGTACACTCAATAAGCTTTCCATAGACTCCAGATTGGTTTACTATAAAATATTCTAATAAAACAAAATCTTTAAATAAAATATAATATATTCTATTTATAATCTAATAAAACGAATAACTTTATAAAAGTATTCATTTTTATATAAAAAAAAGATTTTATTACGCAAAACACTATGCATGCACTATGCAAACATTATGCATAATAAAATATAATATATTCTATTTATAGTCTAATAAAACGAATAATTTTATAAAAGTATTCTGTTTTATATAAAAATCTTTTCTATTTTATTACATTAATAATACTAATAAAACAAAACTTCATCATCATCATTCTTATAATTCACACTATTGATCGACCAGGTCGTTCCCAGGAAAGAGAGGGCTTTCTAATAAAGATTTCTCCCTATTGGCTCGCAATTAGGTGACCAAACCTCTCCTTGGCAGAACTTCTAGACATCGTTAATATTGCAAATAATAATATTAATAACTTCGTCGTCTCAATTAGTGATTTAATAATATATAAAATATCGATAATAATTGAATCAATTAATGTGAGATACTATGCAACAATTATTGAAGCAATAATTGAACAAAACTGAGTGACTTCTCACGTAAGCATCAATAATAATTAATCTTGTGTGCTACTTATGCAACCACGCCGTATTCTGTCGCATTTTTTAACTCTATGTGTTTCAACAGTTAACGATAAAACTTCCGCCGTTATTTTTATAAAATATTTTTGTCGTTTACTCAATCCGACAATAATTCAATTGTGGGGTCCACCAATGATTGTGCCGTCGTACGAATATTCCCTATTAAAACGAATATTCCCCGACCAATTGAATATTATATAACAACTTGCGTACTTTGCAAAATTTATAAGTATTACCCACAACTATAACATTATATCAAATTCATTCCATAATATTCAAAAATGATAATTATAGAAAATTCATATTTATTCATACAAGTTGGGGTCTTACAATCTCCCCTTCTTATGAAATTTCTCCCTCGAAATTAGGGTACGTACCTGGTATGTCGAAGAGGTAAGGATACCTTGATTTCATTTCAGATTCTAACTCCCAGGTCATTTCCTCAACATCGTGGTTCCTCCATAAAACTTTGACTTGAGGTATAACCTTGGAGCGTAGAATATATTCCTTCTTATCCAAGATTTGAACAGGAACCTCTGCATAAGTTAAATCTTCCGCTATTTCGTTCGGTTCTAACTCAATAATGTGGTTCGGGTCTTTAACATATTTACGTAACATGGATATATGAAAAACGTTATGAACACGAGACATACTTGGTGGTAAAGCGAGTCTATAGGCTACAGTCCCTACTCGATCAAGGATTAAAAATGGGCCAATGAATCGAGGATTGAGCTTTCCTCTCTTTCCAAATCTCGTAACTCCTTTCCATGGAGCAACACGTAACAACACATGATCTCCAATATCGAATTCCACATCCTTTCGATGAAGATCAGCATAACTCTTTTGTCGGTCTTGTGAGGTTTTTATACGTTATTGGATTGTTTGAATCTTTTTCATAGTCATATGTACCAACTTCGGTCCCAACAACGTTTCTTCATCCACCTCATCCCAACATACTGGAGAACAACACTTTCTTCCATACAACGCTTCGAATGGAGCCATGCCAATACTTGTTTGATAACTGTTGTTATAAGAAAACTCCACCAATGGTAAGAACTTGTCCCAACTTCCCTTGAAGTCAAGGACACAGAGTCTTAATAAATCTTTAAGAATTTGAATAGTCCTCTCTGATTGTCCTCCGTCTGAGGATGATATGCCAAACTAAATCGTAAATCAGTGCCCATAGCTTTTTGTAAACTAACCCAAATTCGTGAAGTGGATCTTGGGTCTCGATCAAAAACTATGGATACTGGCATACCATGCAGTCTTACAATCTCGTTTATGTACATACGAGCAAGACGTTCAAATGTATAAGTTTCTCGTATTGGTAAGAAATGAGCAGACTTGGTCAATCTATCAACAATGACCCAAATTGTATCGATGCCTTGAGAAACCTTGGGAAGACCAGTAACGAAATCCATGGTAATGTGCTCCCACTCCCATTCTGGAATTTCAAGTGGTTTCAATGGACCTTTTGGTACTTAATACTCTGCCTTGACTCATTGACAAGTTAGACACCTTAAGATAAATAGTGCTATCTCTCTCTTCATATTGCTCCACCAAAATGTATGACGAAGATCACGATACATTTTGGTACTCCCATGATGGATTGCCTGTGACAACCCGAGAAATTAGAAAATTATTAAAATCTTAAATGATTGGTTTAAGGTCAAATAATAGACCTAGACAGAAAATAAGTGAATGTGTTTGATGTTTTCAGAAAGGAATTTTGAGCATTTAAAATTTCTTTTAGTAAATTATTCAGGATTAAGGGTATATGTGTATATGTTCAAGATTACGGTATCATGTGTACAGAATGTGGTTAAGGGTCAAGTGTTGACCAGATAAATTATATCGGTGTCAAACCCTAATAGTATATATTAAGAACGTCCACATTCAGTTATAAAATTATTACGTTTTATAAGAAACCCTAGAATTGGTTCGAAACCTAATTTCAGCTTTGAGAATCAGAAACCCTAATTTCATTTGAAAACCCTAATCCAGAAATTATCGGATAAGTATAATGCTTAAGTGCTATTAATTAGGGTAAAGCTTAATTAATTAGCAAACCCTAATTTAATTTTTGAACCCTAATTGTTCATTAGGAACCCTAATGTACTGATTATGGAATTAATTGCTAAACTAGCAATATTAATTAGGAAATATTAATCCTAATCGATTAAAGTCATAATGTAATTGAGAAATTATATTATAATTTGAGTATGTTATGTTATATTTTATATAATTTATATATCAAATATGGGTTATATAAATTATAGGATTCCAAGAGGGTAAAATAAATTAAGGAGATTTATGTAGTAACTTATTTGATTAAATTAAGTTACTAAGATTGAGTAATTAAATAACTTAAAAAAAAATATGGAAGTGAATTATAAAAGTTAAGGGGGAATTGTGCGAGTTAAGAAAACCTTAGGGTTAAAAAGTTAATATTTGAAACTTAAGAAAATATCTTAAGGAATATGCTAAGGAATAAAGAATATTCTGAGAATATGCTAAGAATATGCCAAGGGGTGATTTGCAAGCTTTTAAAGACTAGGGGGAAGACTAGAGAAGATTTAAGTTGGGTGACTAACTTATAAAAAATTGAAAGTAACTTCTATATAAGCAAAATCAAAATTTACTTATATTCATTTTAGCCAAATTGGCTAAGTTTAGAGAGAGAGAGAGAGAGAGAGAGAGAGAGAGAGAGAGAAGATGAGCTAGGATTATCATGTAGCAAGCCAAGAACAACACCCCAAGATCCATCTCATATCTTTGAAGAAGAAAGAAAATCAAAGCAAGGTATAAGAATTCTTAAACACAAAACTCTAATTAGTTTATGTGTTTGATTTTTGTCAAAATAATGAGTTTTGATCTTCAAAACTCTAGATCTACATGATTTAGAGTGTTTTATGTGTGGATCTATCTATTTTATGTTTCAAAAGATAGATCAAAAGCAAGAAAAGTGAAGCTAGGTTTTTAAGGTGTAGGAAATCTTATTTTTTCTTACTCTTGAATGTGTTTAATCTTGTATTTGATTTTTGGTTATTTTGAACCATGAAGTTTATGATCCTGAACCTGAGAACTATAGATCTACATGATATATGATGTTTTATGGTTAGATCATGCCATTTTTAGAATTCGACAAGCTTGATCAAGAGAAAGAATGCAAAACAGTTTTTTAAAATGAATTGGTAACTGCTGCCCCTAAACAGTAAATTCCGAATTTGTTTGGATGGTCTAAAAATTCTGGACTTTTGATATGTTGTAGTACACTCAATAAGCTTTCCATAGACTCCGAAACGGACTAAATCCGACATCGGAGGAGAGAGTTATGAAATTTCTCCCAAACTACTCAAAGTTAAGAAAACTGTTAGAAGGACAGTTTTGAACAGCCACTTCCGGGATAATTTCTGGGAGCTTAATATGTCCAAATATGGATTGTGATAGATGAAAACTGTAGCTCAGAAAGATAGAAATCCAACAAAATTGACGGATCATTAATCGGAGTTATAGATTTCATTTTATTTAAGTTTTGGTAAAGGACTCCAAAACTGCATATGTGCAAAAGTAAACTGCCAAAAATTTTCCGGAGGCTGTTTTGGTAATTTATTTTGTGAGAAAAATTCAGGCTTTCGGGAAATGAAAATATGTGGTATTATGTAGCTCGTGTCCAAAAATGAGCTAATTCGAGTTAAAACGGCCAAGTTATGACTATTCTAATTTTTGTGATTTTAAAATGAAATCGCTATAACGAGTTCTACAACTCCGATTGCCACGAAATTTAAAATGGAGCATCATGTTAACATATATAAGGTTATGTCAAAAGATGGGCATCTCTGGAGTTAAGCACGAGGTAGCTAATTTTCTTAAGTCACGCACTATTTATGATTTTTGAAAAATAGTAAAAGAAATTGAAAAATTATGGAAAAATATTTTTATGTATGAAATACATGTATATATGTTTGACCAAAGGATAAAAAAAATAATAAGTTGATTTGGTATTTTTCGTGAAAAAAATAGTGATTCGGGATCTTTGAAATAAAATCCGTCTTCTTGAAATGGTATTTCGGTTTACTAAGATGTTATCTAATTTACTAGGATAACATATAAAATGAATAACTTATAAGTATAAGTTATGATGTGATTAAAAGAATATCAAAGTATAATAATAATATTAAGACTTAAAACTAATGTCTAATACTTAACTATATGTTATGACTAACAAGAAAGATCTATTATAGGTTTTATATCTTTGTATCGATAGGATTATGTGTTTAAGTTATTTTATAACGGTGATGATATTATTCTAATATTGGAGATCTATATTATTAATATTAGGTCTTCAAGAGAAGCGTATTATATTGCGTTACGGTAATCAGCAGTTCGTGCAAGTTTTTCAAGTTCTTTTACTTAAACTCTTTTAAGAGTGGTTTTGACGAGATATGCTTATGAATTGTACTCTGTACATATTGCATGTATTCATCGGTATGAAAGGTGATCACCTTCATTACCGAGTCGATTCGAGATATAATTGTTATGTTCATTTTCAATGTTCATTCGACTTTGAAATTTTGTTCATGTTAATTCACAACTACATTGTGAAGGATAGCTTGACTTATTATTCAAACTCTTTCAATCATGATATATCTTTACCTTGTTTTTTTAAACTTCTTTGGCAACTTTCATGCTCACCCTTGCTATATCATGATAAAACATTGCAGATAAGGCGAATACGGCCAGATACAGGAAAAGGATAATGCCAAGTTCAGCTTGGGATAGAATGTGAAGTTAAGTTGTAAAGCATGTTGAAGAATAGTATTGTCATGTGTTAGACAGTTCACGATTGTGTATTAGTTAAGGTTACTCGATTTTGGGGAAATGTGTGTAAAGTTTAATGTATAAACAATCTATGTTTATATCTTTCGCAAACAGTTGTAGAAATAGCGAACCGGATCCGCGGCGATTCGGGACCCGGATTTGGGGCTGCTACATTGCCAATGATGTGTTGTGCGCCTCCATCATGATTTTATACTTTAAATCAGGCTCGTTAGGAACACAAAGTCTGGAGTTGACTCAAAGTATTCATTCATCATCGATTCTTGCTTCCGGCATAGCACCTTCTTGTACTTTCTTCCTCATATGCATCAGCTCCAGGTCTGTAGCTTGAGCAGCTTTAACTTTATCGATTAAAGTCGGTTCTACTCATATATTCACCATCATCACGTGGGACCCTAGAGTCTTTATCTCTATCTCCATCCTTTGCAAGTCATACAAAATGGGCCTCTACGTTGACAATATCGCACTCGTACCCGCATATGATCTTCTACTCCATGCGTTAGCTACCACGTTTGCTTTTCCAGGATGGAATTGGATGGTATGATCATAATATTTTAATAGTTCAAGCCAACGTTGCTGTCGCATGTTAATTTCCTTTTGAGTGAAGAAATATTTGAGGCTTTTATGATCCGTAAAGATCTCCACTTTCTCCCCATACAAGTAATGCCTCCCAATTTTAAGTGCGAAGACAACAGCTGCCAACTCTAGATCATAAGTAGGATAATTCCTCTCATATTCTTTGAGTTGTCGAGAGGCATAGACTATGACTTTCCCATGTTGCATGAGAACACATCCTAACCCTTTGCCTGAAGCATCACTGTAGATGAGAAATCCCTCCGAGCCAGATGGTATTGTCAGAACAGGTGCTTAAATGAGTCTTCGCTTGAGTTCTTGAAAAATCTTCTCACATTCGTCATTCCAACCGAATTTTATATCTTTCCGAGTCAGCTGAGTTAAGGGAGTAACGATTTGAGAAAACCCTTCTACGAATCATCGATAATAACCGGCTAAGGTTGAGAAAGCTACGATTCTTGGTCCATCGATTTAGGTTGCTCCCAGCTTTGAATAGCTTCAATCTTTGCTGGGTCAAAAGATATTCCATGACTTGATACCACGTGCCCAAGGAATGCTACTTCCTCAAGCCAGAACTCGTATTTCTTTAACTTGGCATAAAGCTTATATTCACGAAGCTTTTGAAGTATCAGCCTCAAGTGTTGCTCATGATCTTCATGGCTTTTGGAATAAATAAGGATGTCATCAATAAAGACGACCACAAAGTGATCCAAATATTCCTTGAATACTCGGTTCATCATATCCATGAAGGCAGCAAGAGCATTAGTCAATCCAAAAGACATGACTAGGAATTCATAATGCCCGTACCAAATTCTGAAAGTTGTCTTTGGAATGTCATCGGTTCTAATCTTCAATTGGTGATATCCGGAACGAATATCAGTCTTTGAAAAAAATTTAGCGCCTTGCAACTGGTCAAACAGGTCATCAATGCGAGGCAATGGATATCTATTTTTGATAGTGACATGTTTCAACTCCCGATAATCAATACAAAGTCGTATACTCCCATATTTCTTCTTCACAAATAGAACAGGAGCACCCCAAGAAGACGTACTAGGATGAATGAAACTGATGTCTAACAATTCCTGCAGTTGGGTCTTTAACTCATGAATTTCAATAGGAGTCATTCGATATGGGGCTTTGGAAATGGGTTTTGTACCAGGTTCAAGGTCGATACAAAATTTAATTTCACGTTCTGGGGGTAGGCCAGGAAGTTCTTCAGGGAATACGTCAGGAAATTCATTAACAATAGAAATATCATTCAAAACTGACGTATTTTTGTTTATATCCATGACATGAGCTAAGAAAGCTTGACATCCGTTTTTCAATAAACGAATAGATTTATGGCTTGAGATGATAGTGATTGATTTTAATGGTTTGGTTGCTTGAATTCGCATAATAGGTTGGTTAGGAATATGAAAGCTAACAACCTTACGAAAATAATCAATTTTTGCTTGATGAGTAGTTAACCAATCAATCCCTAGAATTAAGTCAAATGCAAGTATTTTCAATGAAATAAGATCGACAGGTAATGTGAGGGTACCGATTTGAACCAAACAAGACTTATAAACAGTGGATGTAATGAAGGTTTCTCCCAGCGGAGTTTCAACAGATAAGTCAAAGTCCAATTTGTCCGGAGTCAAATTTAAACATTGAGCGCAAGTAGGAGATTAAAAGAATGGGTAGAACCGGTATCAAATAAGGTATAAAATTCGCTAGAGTTTATGATAAGCTTACCCGTGATGACCTCGTTCGGGTTCTTTGCTTTCTGGGAGGTCACGACAAATGCTCTCCCTTGCACTACTGGCTTTGACTTTTCTGGGACGTCCTTTGGTGCCTCCATCCTAGCTAAACTTGTCTTCGGTGAATGACAAAATCGGGCTAGGTGACCTTTTCTTCCATAATTATAACATGCTTTGGACGACATCGAACAGTTTGGACTGATGTGTCCCTCCCCTCCGCATTTGAAGCATATTATAGGTGGTCGTTCTCCTTCCTTAACAACGGGTGTTGGTGCTGACGTCTTTCCATCATTCTTGAATCTCCTATTCTTGAAATGTCCATTCTTATTGTTTTGTCCATGATTACCACCGAAGTGGTTACCATTTTTGACATGTTGATTCCCTCCACGCTTATTGTCACCGGTTCGATGACTGTTATCACTAGTATTATCATTTTGCCTGCTGCTCTCTTTTGGTTGGGTTGACTCATTATCGCGCTCCAATAACTGAGCCCTATTAACAACATCTGAATACAAACACAGTTTATGAGAGATAAGATATTGACGTATCTCGGGTTTCAAACCTCTTAGAAACATTCACGTCATTCTCTCCTCATTATCAACCAAATGGGACGCAAACCGGGACAACTCGGCAAACTTGGCTTCGTACTGCGACACGATCATGTTGTTTTTCTCCAGCTTGATGAATTCTACCTCTTTTATGTGAAGAATACTTTTGGGAAAGTACTTGTCATTGAACAGTTCTTGGAACTTCTCCCAAGAAATCTTCGCCATGCGGCGAGTTGAGTACGCTTACTGATTCCCACCGAAGAATCTGCCTCTGCAAGAACATGAAGGTGGCAAAGGGAACTTTTGCTCCTCGGAGCATCCCAAGACATCAAATATCTTGTTGATCTGCTTTATCCACATCTCCGCCTTAAGTGGTTTGGGCTCTCCAAAAAACATCGGTGGTCCCAGTTCCTTGAACTACTTAGCGGTGACCGTGCGAAAGTTGCCAGTGTTTCCACCAGCATTTTGGACAGGAGGTGCTCTTGCCTGATGTTGCATGAATTGCATAAAGCCTCTGAATATTCCATCGTTCATCATCTAGTCCGTGTTGTTGTTTGCCTAAGGATTGTCGCCTTCCTGATGCACATTATCCTGATTATTGATCTGTGGAAACTCAACGGTCTTTTGTTCTCCATTGATGTTCTCAACATTCTCGGATGCCATTTTCAAATACTGCCACAAAACAAAGGTTAATTGACATGCAGTATATTCTCCCTATACACTGACCAACCAATTAAATGCCAAATAAACTTAGGTAGGTCATACTAGCGAAGGAATTCCCCGTCTCTCCCCTCCTAGTTCTTGTCTCACATCTCAGCCAGGGATCATATCCCTAAGCTTTGATACCAACTGTGATGCCCCCAAAATAGGTATACATCACCGATCTTGAGTCGCCAAATACATGGTATAAAATTCAAATACAACTTAATTATACAACAAATGTGTAAAAAATACGACAAAACATATGCTGTGAGTTTTAATACAAATATTGTCATCTAGACAATATCCACACTCAATTGAGTCCTCATTACATTTATTATCACACTATTTAATAGAATAGTGAGGACTACTAATACTATTATCTGGACCGTAACTCCGTTCCCCGACTAGTCCCTGCTACGTTCTCATGTCCTGAAGAGAACAATGAAAGTAAAAGGGTGAGTTCAACTAGCCCAGTAAGAAATATTATGACTAAGATAATACATAATAAATTATTGTTAGCCTTCAACAGTGTTAAACTGATACAATATAACAAACATCAAGTTTAACTGCAGCGAAACAAACAATCCATTAAAAGAGTCAAGTAGAGAATAAAATCTACTATCTTTTATGATTTAAAAAGTTTTTCATCACTTTTATCATTTGGGACTCAATTTTAATAAATATAATCCACATCATCCACAAGACTTTCGACCAAGGATATTCATTAGTATCACAACCACAAATTATCCATGCACCACGGGCCAAGGATATTCGTTTATTCATCAATGGTCATGATCATGCCAACAAGCTGTCCATCAATGCACTACAGGCCAATGAAGACTTTTACCACATCATTTGTAACATTACGGTCATGATTATACCTAGAATAATCCACGGTCATCATCATACCAAGTCCATCTATGCACTACTGGTGCCATAGATGACTTTCAACATAATATAAACATGAGGATGATGACAATGATATAAGAATTCAATAAAACAAGTTCAAGAATTAATTTATCCAGGAACTAATAACGTCCAAATTGTCAACATGATACTTCTTTGTAGAGTAAAATTCAAGAATGCTCAGAAGAATATTTCCATGAAAAGATACTGGATGAAGCGCAAATATCAAGGATATTCTACTAATTTCATGGAGTATAGAAGTCAAAACTTTAACCAACTGAGTATAATAAAGAATGGAATAACAAAAGAAATCACCAGGAATGCGATAGACCGCACAGAGAGGTTATTCCAACAGAATAATAAATAATGGAACCAGGTCATGTGTAAATGCACAGACATGATATTCCAACAAAATAAAAAATAACGGAATCAGGTCAGGCGAAATTCGCACCGACGGGATTTTCTAGCAGAATAATAAATAATGGAACCAGGTCATGTGTAAACACATAGACATGATGTTCCAACTGAATAATAAAGAATGGAATAACAGAAGAATTTTACCATGTATGTGCTACTTCGCATAGACAGGTTTTTCCAACATAATGATAAAGAATGGAATAATAGAATAATTTCACCAAGTATAGGGTAGACCGCGTATACAGGTTATTCCAATAGAATAAAAAAAATGGAATAACAGAAGTTCTCTTCATGAATACGAAAGAAATAATACCCCTTACCTTAGAACAAACTGGATATAGGAGTAGTGAAGTAGCAGAATACTTTTCTTCTTTCTCTCTATAGTTTCTCTCTCTAGAGTTTCAGTGAATTCGTAAGAAATAATGAAGGAATGAGCTTCTATTTATAGGAGAATGGACTGAATAGTAACTAATTCCTGAACGGTCCAGATTGATTTACTTTTAAACGGACGGTCCAGATTGGTTTACTATAAAATATTCTAATAAAACAAATCTTTTAAATAAAATATAATATATTCTATTTATAATCTAATAAAACGAATAACTTTATAAAAGTATTATGTTTTATATAAAAAGTTTTTACTATGCAAAATACTATGCATAATAAAATATAATATATTCTATTTATAGTCTAATAAAACGAATAACTTTATAAAAGTATTCCGCTTTATATAAAAAGCTTTTTACATTTTAATACATTAATAATACTAATAAAACAAAACTTCATCATCATTATTATAATTCACACTATTAATCCACCATATCGCTCCCAGAAAGAGGGGCTTTCAATAAGGATTTCTCCTATTAAAAGCGCAATTAGGTGACCAAATCTCTCCTGGCGTAACTTCTGACAACGTTAATATTTCAAATAATAATATTAATAACTTCGTCGTCTCAATTATTGATTTAATAATATATAAAATATCGACAATAATTGAATCAATTAACGCGAGATACTATGCAACAATTATCGAAGCAATAATTGAACAAAACTGAGTGACTTTTCACGTAAGCATTAATAACCAATACTGTGTGCTACTATGCAACCACGCCAGATTCTGTACTTTTTAACAAGGGTGTTTCAAGCGATTAACGATAAAACTTCATAGTTATTTTCATAAAATATTTTTGTCGTTTACTCAATCCGACAATAATTCCGTTGTGGGGTCCACCAATAATTGTGCCATCGTAGGAATATTCCCTATTAAAACGAATATTCCCCGACCAATCGAATATTATATAACAACTTGCTTACTTTGCAAAATTTATAACTATTACCCACAACTATAATATTATATCAAATTCATTCCATAATATTCAAAAATGATAATTATAGAAAATTCATCTTTATTCATAAAAATTGGGGTCTTACAGGTTAGTTCAAATTGATACATAAATAATTTCTAAAGGATAATGCTAGGGTAAATGAGAAAACGACAAGGATAGGCTTTAAAGACGAAAATTAGGCAAGAACCTAAGTTTGGGGTATTATATGTGGGGTATATAAGCTTTATCTCTAAAAAAAGAAAAAAAAAGAGATTATATATCGTGACTAGTCTTGTTTCGAGGCCTTTGTTACTTGAGCAAGTACTCCCAGGGGGATTGTCTTTACACCTAGCGCCCTAAGGTCTTTTATGGTCTGGGAGTCGTTGGTCAAAATCTCGCTAAGGGGTAGCACAGTTCAGCGTTGAACCTCTTACACCAGGTTCGAACTATGTAGACTTGATCTCATCTTCCATAGGAGTACGTAGGCAGCATGGTTCAGTCTAACCCCTACTAGAACAAAAATGCTTGTCACGCGGTATTGGGATCAATCTTTAATCCACCACATTTCATCGGCTTCAGACCAAGGGGATTGAATTAGCCAACCTCTCCTCACAAATAGGCGATTCGGTGACCATCTAAGCTGCGGTTGTGCCTCAAAGAGCAACAACAATCCCTAAGAGATGGAATTAACTAGGCTTCTAACAAATAGAAGTACTGACGACCATCTGTGGTGCGATAAATCTCAGAGAGGAAAAGCCACACTCCTCTCCATATTTCCATACAAATATCAGTCCTAAGACACCAAAGATGGTAGGGATACATACAGATCAATGATCAGTTCTGAGAGATCCTTTGATGGCTCAATGTCCACATATCAAAGATAAGTTCATAATGCATCAAGATCAAAAAGCCCTGAAGAAACAGGCAAACATCAAGCAAGTATCAAGGCATAACTAAAAGGGAAGTAAATCAAAATATATTTCTCTGCCATATATACTACTGTTTGATATATACATCTGTGTTATACATGACAAAATGGCTAAGCTAGTCTATGCAGGAACATACAAAGCTATCTACGGATCTGTGTGTATGCAGACTATTAGATCTAACATAGCATCCCTCTCTGAAGTAGGAGGTAAAGTTGCAAGCTCCTGCCCAATGGTATCTACACGAGCTAGCAGATCAGAGCTAACTGCATGGTGACATGATGCTCATCAATGTATGCACTCATATCGACAAGGATGCCAGTCGTAAGGGATCTCATTGAGGTACTGTCTGCAATGGCCACATCCCTAGCAGATAGGGTGGCATCCCGCTCCACAATCAATGCATCCCTGGCTGATCTAGCCTCATCCCTCTCTAATAATAAATGGCGTCTCTCCGTCAAGAGTCACAACATCATCGGGCCCTAGCTTGATCTCTATCATAGGTCATCAGATGTAAGCTCTGCTCCAGATGATGTGCTGAATACTAAATAACAGTTGCACTAGGGTTGGGAGAATCCATTACAAATGCTGGCAGCCCAGTAGTCAAGTCCCCATCGATGGGAATGTCAGCCTCCTTCATAGGCTCCTCATCGTCGGAATCAATATCCTGCACTATGGATACTACCATAATTGATGCAGTCTTTGTCTCCATCCATGCTGAATACTCTACAGAATAACTCGGATGACTGACAGAAAACTCACCTAGCTCTTGCTGATCCCAATAGGCATACAACCTGGATCTGTCCACTAATGATAAGTGGTGAGAAGCGAAACGCTGAATCACTGCCCCCTTAAATGGGTGGAAATCCTAAAACTAGTCAAACTGACACATCACGGCTAGTGGGTGGTAGGTGATCATCCCTCTCAAACCAGCTAGAGGTAGATAATCCATGCCCGGAGCATGAGTAATGAAGTTGTAGGGTGAGCTAAGCCCTGTACAGGGCAATATAGCCAATGGATCTCAGATCCCTGCCAGGAAAGCTGACCAAGAAGCAGCATTTGTACACTCCGTAGGCTGAAAGGAGTACGACATGGCTATATCATGGGTGAAACAATATCCATGTCGTTTGAATGTGCCAATCGGTCCCAAGTGTGACATAAACCACACGTACAGCATGACCGAACTGCCTATAAACACTCCTGCCGGATAAGTGCTGCAATATGTGGCTGACCTCATAGGCTCTGCCATTATCATCGTTATGATGGTGTGACCCTCCCGGAGAGCTCTCACTGCCATAATGACGCCGATATCTAACTCATCCATGTACAATGGCATGTAGACGTATGACAATACGCACAACAGTAGTACATCTACTCTGGCCAAACGCCACTGATCCTCCTGTGTGGTGAAATCCCCGGAATGTCATGCATAACTATCCTCAGAGCTAAATCTGTCAAACAGAAAATGCTGGGATATCACGTGGCCGGATGTAATCTCATCATCCTACTACCACTCTACGCCTCAATCCGGTGAGGGGTCATGAAGCTGTCTACTCATGTCTCACGATCACATGTGCACGCAAGGAGGTCGTCCAACGACAAAGATCGTCAACCGTGCATACTCCTCCAAAGTAGGAGTCAACTCTCGGGTCCTAAATCGAAAGATCTGTCTCTCCGGTACCCAATGCTCTAGCATACCATCTATGCACCTTGTGGGAACCTGAAACATCAACAAGGTCATAGTGTGTCGAAAGAAATCATCTACAGTAACAACTCGTTCGGTGGTGACATACTATCATACCAGAGTCAAGATACGGATGCCACCAAAAATGGTGGGGTATGATCAATACGGCTAACTGTCGAAAAAGACATCTATACGGGTCGTGTCATAAGACCATCCAAGGGTCAATGTTGAGTATCTCTAGATATACATACATATGCATAACATAATAACATGCATAATACAATAGATTGCAATATGATATAGGGAATGAAAAATTGTACATACATTCCTAAGTATATCATCATCTAATACATCTCTGTATAGCTAAAATACAGGGAAATTTGGTGAAGCTACCCATCATCTCAATAAAAGCCTATCAAAAGATATAGCAAAAATGGGGTGAAGCTACCCAGCAGCTAATAGGTTCGGCCACCAAAAACTCAATCGAAGGTCTTGATACATCTTAGTACTACAAGGATGAATCGAAAACCTCAAACTGTGAGCCTTTTATAATACCTGCTCCTTTAATTCTATATCATTCGGAACCCAAATTCTTCCTTCAAATCTTAATAATCCCTCATTATCAAGAATGTAATTAGTATCTGTTTCATTGGTTAGCCGCTCCTTTACCCTATCACCCTCATCAGTTTTGAGCTGCAGGTCCTTGACTCTTTCTATAATAGTAGATTAAATCTCTGTTGCAAACAACATCTGTTTCAATTCTCTCGACCACTTCACTTCTATTTCCATCCAAGCCATCTCTGTTATGAACTTAGTTTGAGCTGTTAACATAGATAACTTCTCCCGACCCTTCATAGTTAAGGCGTCGACAACTACATTGGCTTTTTCAGGGTGATACATGATTTCACAGTCGTATCCTTTATCAACTCCAGCCGTCTCCTCTGTCTCATATTCAACTCCTTTTGTGTGAAGATATATTTTAGACTCTTGAGGTCCGTGTATATCTCACATTTTTTTCGTAAAGATAATGTCTCCATATCTTTAAGGCAAAAACTACTGCGGCTAGTTCCAGATCATGAGTAAGGTAAAATTTCTCATAATCCTTCAACTGCATTGATACATACGTGTTAGGTAAAATCTATATACACACAACACGCAAGTATACGTGGTCAACAAGTAATAAAGTGATGAGTAGAGTATCGTTCCCACAGAGATCAACTAGTAATAATCTTAACTTACAATTACCAATTTTCTATAAATCCTAATTTTATTAAACTATTCAACTCAATGATTATATTTAAAGATTCTAAATTAAAGAATAATTGAACTACCACAAAATAATCACAAATATCAAAATCTAGAATTTCAAACAATTGATGGAGAATTAGACTTATGATTTCACCTTAAGCTTCACTCTAATTTTCACACCTTTATTCCAATTCAAATCACTATTCCAGTTTATTAATCAAGAACACAAATGTAGTATTAACCACCTCTCGATGCACTAATATCGTATTAGCGTAAATCCATAATTAAGATAGAAACAAGTTAAACACCTTAATCAACTAACTCACTATATCTCTATGTGAATTACAATTAAAGAATGATTAAGATTAAGTATTCTATCCGATTACATGCGATGTCAAGCATATCTCTACCTTAATATTCATCAAGATTCTGCTATTCACAAAATTCATGAACACATGCTATATTAATTAAGTCTAGATTTGAATATCCTCTCTCGATTCCATACAAATCCATAAAGAATTGTTGATCAGGCAATTCATAAATTCAAGCTCAAATCAATATAGATAAACTGGAAATAGACTATTGAAATGGAAATCAAAGTTTACAAATCATCGATTCACTCAAAGATCCATCATAAGCCTAAAAAGTGAATTAGTTCATCATAAATGAAATAAACACTAAATAAATCATAGAAAACATTCTTTCAATGACAAATAATAGCCTAAGATGAAGAATATTGAAAAACACCCTTCATGTAGCCTAAAATTGCAATCATCTTGAAAATCTCCACGAAATACTCCTCCAAATGCTTGCTAAGAAAAACTAAGATTAATCTTTGTAATATGCCTTGTGTGTTGTTGAAATCGTTGTTAATTGAGTAGTAGATGTCCAACAAACAAGTCCTAGCCAAAATTCCATCTCTCTAGAGTTCCATTGCCATGCAATAAGTTAGAATCCATGCCCAAGAAGAGTTTCAATTTTAACAAAAGACTACAGAATTCGACAGCCCCCGCCCCGGCGGGGGTGTAAAAGTACAACAAGCCCACCCTGGCGGGCTACCTTTATGCTAACTGCTAATGAAGACCCCCCACCCTGGCAGGGGTATATAGTACAAATAGGCCCACCCCGGCGGGTATCTATTCTGCTAAATAGTTTGCTGAACTTCATGGCTTCTTCCAAATTTTCATCATTTGACTCCAAATCATCCCAATTGACTTCAAATATTCGTTAAATGCCACAACAACCATCCTACACATAAAATAACATAAAACAAGTGAAGACGAACATGAACACAAGAATTTAGCAACAAATAAGCATAAAATGGACACTGATTCACGTATATAAAATCCACTTATCAAAATCCCCCAAACTTAAACCGTGCTAGTCCTCGAGCACAAAAAAACTACATGTTATGCAATACAATGAGATGAAATGAATATGATCTAACTTATATGCTTTCGAATCCATCAGTATCGCAGAATCAAGATTATCTTAACGGCCTCAGCAAAAACAAGCAACTATACAATATCAACTATCAAAACCAATCTACAATTCCACCTTAATCCTCAAATCTCAATCCATCATCACTGATATAGTGTGTGTGTGTGTGTGTGTGTGATCAACATACATGATAACTGCTACAGATTCAAATTCAATACATAACCAATTTCTTAGAAGGAATCATATAATGCAAACTTAAAAATTTCAAAAATAGACAACTCTAACTAAAACTAAGCAATTACTAATCTCAGGGGTTCACACGGGATACTTATACTTTATTTATATATATATTTTTTTCTTACGGGGGCTTTTTGCACTTTTCTCGTTTTTATTCAATTTTTTTATATATATATATATATGACTGTGCAATGTCTCATCCCATTAGGCTGACAATGCTACCCCTTAGCGAGCTTTCAACCAATGACTCCTAGACCATAAAAGACCTTAGGGCGCTAGGTGTAAAGACAATCCCCTCGGGCGTACTTGTTCAAGTAACAAAGGCCCCGAAACAAGACTAGTCACGATATATACTTTTTTAGATATATATATAAAGCTTATATACCCCATATATTATCCCCCAAACTTAGGTTCTTGCCTAATTTTCGCATTTACTGTCTACCCTTGTCGTTTTCTCATTCACTCTAGCATTATCCTTTAGAGACTATTTACGTATCAATTTGAACTGACCAGTCAACAAAGATGTTATTAAACGTGCTAACCCTTTCTATACCAGTTTTAAACGAGCTCAAGATTCGATTCATAATAGAAATTGCATCAAAGTTCTAGTACTCGATGCTGTATTGGTTAACTTATTAACAATCTCATTATTGGCCCACAAATAATATGAACTACAACATTGTTGGACTTATGCAAACACAATATTTAACTAACTAATTTTTTTTTATATAGCTAACAAAATAAACTATTTACAAAAATGCACTATTTACCACTAAAAATAATGCAATGACAATAATAACCTAAACTACTATGTATGCACCTAAGCTATCATTCAGTAATGAAATTAAAATGACAAAATGCAACCTAAGTACTACATATGCATGCAAACATGAATTTAAATCCCCCAAACTTAAGTAATACAATGTCCTCATTGGGTGATTAATCAAAATTAAGTACTTGAGGACTTCCCTGATATCATTTAAGTCTGAGGAGGTGATTGTTGTTCTTTTTCGTCTAAATCACTTGGTGGAAACCTGGACATTGGCATGGGTTGCTGATATGGAAATTGAGCCACCGCGTTGAAGCTTTGAAGGGTTGTGTTGAGTGAGGAGAAAGATGCGTTAATAGAATTAAACATATGATCTTGCCACATTTCCAATCGCCGCATTTCCCGATGTGCTGCTTTGTTGTGCGCATTCATTTGATTTTGCAAATCAAGGAACTAAGGACTGAATATGGCCTCGGTCTGCGTTACCTACTCAGCCCCTTTATCTCCCATAGCTTCATCATCATCCTTCGATGCCTCTGTAGCATCAGCTTCGTCTTCCGTAGCCGACGGAAAAATGAAGCCCAGACCCCGCGGATGTGACTCGCCTCCTGCCCATACAAAATACTGCGCTATCATTCTAGAATCAAGCAACGCGAGCGGCATTTGTGTAGGCTCGTCGTCAGACCATCTCACCCCTACATTGCGACACAACCCACATATGAGTGATGGGTGTGGCATGCCGCCCGAAAAATTTCCACGTAAACACCAGCGGATAGAGAAACAGATAATGGCCCTGACATCGATAATGAAATCTTGCATAGTTGCGTACAACAGTAATGCCTTCTCTTTGGTGACGTCCGAGGTGTGTTGGGACGTAAGCAATTTAGCACATAGGAATGTGTACCATATTTTTCCGTACCAACTAAGATCCTTGCTATGGAACACCGTGCCTCCCTTCCGACCTTTGATCCAAGATGTTCCCGGCTTTGTCATCTCCGTGATTATCGCATCATAGTCCGGATCAGAATCTCGTAGGTGAGCATAGTGACAGTGGCGAGGTACCCGCAGTTGATAGTAGGTGTTGATTGCATCGACACTGAATGGAACCAAGTGGCCTTGAACAAACGCGTGGAATGGTTCTTTGTCCGCGGGGTTTGCATAAAATTCTTTGACAATGTTGACCACAGCGGGTTCCGGCTCTTCTGCGAATTTCGTCCACCCCTTTTGATAAATTTGAGGCATCATCTCCCCATCGCTAGGATCTGGTGCTAACCCCCGCTCCGGTGTAAGGGCTTTGGTGAGCATGTAATCATATCAGTCGGCGGCGGCGGCACTCGCGAATTTCCGGCGATCAAAAGTCCGGGTTGGTTGTGAAGACCTTGAACTATCTCCCCTTTGACATGTCGAAGTTTGTTGCGAAGACATGTTCTCTCTATTGCTTGACTCACAATACCTTGCCCCTCCAAACTTGGTTGATACCCACTGACAAACACTTGGTGTGCACAACTGATTAACCCCCACACTTGTCAATTTGGCCCTCAATTATGGTGACTTAAGTTGAGTAACTTAAAAATAGTGATATGTTTGCCTCTCAATTGCTCACAAATATCCTCTATGAATGCTCTAATTCGGACTTTGATGAGTGTAATTGAAGAGTGTTATGATGAATATGGGATGAGATGTGGTAATATATAGAGGTTGTGTGAGGGGGTTTATTGGTGGATTGAAGAGGTGGGGATATTTAATTGAGCATTGGAAATCGTGGGTGTAGTGGGTAGTGGTTGAAGGTTATGGGGAGATTTAATTGAGGTAGAAGTTATGGGAGTTGTGGAGTCTAGCATATGTAACTGCCGAAATAAAATCAGTTGAGTTCCAGGACCCCTTTGGGGGTACTAGGCTTAAGGTCACAAATTGGGCATGGCTATCATCATCGGCATTGAGAACCCCACTTCCGTGGGGTTGTAATACAAACTGGGCCCAACCCGAAGGGCATGTTCGCTGCCAAAATCCCCTGTTTTCTCAACCTTGCTTCATTGTAACTCACTTAATGATCCTTTGTCCTTCTTACACGATATAAAACATGAGAATTCGTGAGTTGTTGATAACATAATGTATTATGGAGAGATTACTGAGACTTTTATTGTATTCTACTACCTAGTAATTTAATAAAAACTATATTTTAACAAATATGAATGAAAAATATGATAAATAAACTGAAGATTGGGTTGCCTCCCAATTAGCGCTTGATTTTAAGTCGTTCAACCTGACTACTTCTTGTTTCATCCCGGATCGGTTGGGTCAACTGCGGCCTGATGATTATTTATCGCGCAACACCAACATTGTTGTATTGCATGCCCGTTTTGCAACTTGGATAATGGATTAGACTTTCTATCCTCAATTAATGCCTTAAGACCACTATCCTCTTTGCAATCCTTGAACTTGACACGTGTAGATTTCTCGAGCAGTTTGTACTCTTCCTTGTCAGTTGGGATTGGGATTTCCTTGAACACCTTTACCTTAACTACCTGATCAAACACTTTCATAATCATTTCTCTATTAGGCACGTCAATCAATGTTCGTCCAGTCGCTAGGAATGATCGTCCAAGGATGATAGGGATGTTTTTATCTTCTTCAAAATCTAGTACCACAAAATCGGCTGGAAAGATTAGTGAATCAACTTTGACTAATACGTCTTCAACTATTCCTAAAGGGTATGTTATTGATCTATTGGCTAGTTTTGGACTAATATTGGAAGGTTTTGCTTCCTTTAACCCCAGCTTTTGGTAAATGGACAGTAGCATAAGATTTATACTCACTCCTACATCGCATAGAGCTCTTCCCACATCTTGATTACCAATTGCACAAGGATTTATAAAACTTCCCGGATCTTTCAATTTAGGAGGGAGCTTTTTCTGTAGTATTGCACTGCATTCCTCGGTCAACACCACTGTTTCGAAGTCGTTGAGCTTACGTTTCTTCAACAGTGTGTCTTTAATGAATTTAATGTACTTCGGCATCTGCTCAAGTGCTTCGGCAAATGGAATATTAATCTGTAATTGTTTGAATATATCCATAAACTTTGAAAACTGGTTCTTTAACTTGTCACTTTCTGGCCTTCGAGGAAATGGCACAGATGGTGTAACATTCATTTGTTTATCTTCCTTTGCTTTTTTCACCAACTTCTCTGTACATTTCTTTTATAATTCCATTTCTTCCTCCTCACAATTATCTTCTTTACTAGCTTTATTATCCAAGTTAGAAGCCAACTCCATACCGCTCCTAAGCGTAATAGCATTACACTGCTCATGATTTCCCTTTGGATTTTTTTCGGTGTCACTCGGTAGGGTCCCTTATGGCCTGTTATTTAATGCTAAGGCAATTTGCCCCATCTGATTTTCCAAGTTCTTGATGGCTATTGCTTAATTTTTCATTACTGCCTCATTGCTAGTTATTTACTTTGACACCAATTCCTCGAAATCTGATTTTCTTTCCTGATGTTGAACCGGTTGTTGGTGATTCTGAAAACCTGGGGGATATGACGGTCATGGAGCTTGATGTTGCTGGATGTTGCTCCATGAAAAATTTGGATGATTCCTATTCCCTTGATTGTATGTATTCTGGTACATATTCTGAGGATTCCTGTTGTAACTACCTACGAACTAGACGAACGATGGATTAATTGCGCACTGATCTATTGAGTGCTCTCCCGTGTACAACTCACATATAACTGCCACTTGCTGTGCTTGTTGTGCCTGTACCCCTGTCATAGCATCCAACTTCTTTGAAAGTGCTAAAATATGTGGTTGTATAGCTGTCACACCATCCACTTCTAACACCCCAACTGCCTTTGCCTGTGTCATTCTAGTTGTGGGCCACTGGTAGTTATTAGCCGCCATGGTTTCAATCAAATCATAAGCTTCCTCATAACTCTTTGCCATGAATGCTCCACCCGATGCTGCATCAATACTTGTTCTGAGATTCCCATGTAATCCGTTATAAAAGGTGTTCATTTGCAGCCACTTGGGCAATCCATGATGTGGGCATTTTCTGAGCAATTATTTGTATCTCTCCCATGCCTCATATAACGACTCCCCATGTTGTTGTTCAAACATCATTATCTCGTTCCTCATTGATAAGTGTATTTTATATACACAATTTAATATTCAATTCATGCTTATTTATTGCTAAATTCTTGCGATCATGTTCACTTTTACTTGTTTTATGTTATTTCATGTGTAGAATGGTGGTTGTGGCATTCAATTGACATTTGGAGCTATTTGGTATGCTTTGAAGTAAATTAGAACAAATTTGGAAGAACTTGTGGAATTCATCAAGTCATTTAGTTAGAAGACAGGCTCGTCTAATGGCTATTTATTTTATACACACCACGTAAGGGGGTCATGATATCAAGTTAGAATAAGCAAAACCGGCCAAGGAAATGCACTATTTTATATTGTGTACCCCGCATGTATGGTGGTCTTAAGTCAAGTTAGATGAAGGATGCCGGCAAGGAAATGCTTATATAGTGCATGAACTTCGTCAGGTGGGGTGGAAAATCTGAGTGTCCTGTTATGTTTGCAATTCCTCTTGGGCACGAATTTTAGCTATTTGCATGGCAATATAACTCTATTTGATAGAGAATTCGGCTGGGACTTATGTGTTGGACTTGATATACTAAAGGAACAACAACTTCAAGTAAAGAGAAAGAGGAGAGACATATTACGAAGATCTACGTTCAGTTTTTGATAGCAAGTGTGGAGGAGTATTTCGAGGAGTTTTTCAAGATAACTGCAATTCTAGTCTACGTGAAGGGTTTTTTTCAATATTCTTCGTGTTAGATTATTATTTGTAATTGGAAGAATGATTTCTATGATTTATTCAGTGTTTATTTCGTTTATTATGAACTAATTCACTTTTTAGGCTTGTGATCGATCCTTAAGTGAATCGATGGTTTTGTAAACTTTGATTTCCAATTTAATAAGCCATCTCCAGTTTATCTATGTTGATTTGTTCTTGAATCTATGAATTGCCTGATCAACAATTCTTTGTGGAGTTGGATGGAATCGAGAGAGGATATTCAAATCTAGACCTAGTTGATATAGCATGTGTTCAGGATTTTATTAGTAGCCTAAATTTGATGAGTGTTAAGGTAGAGATATGCTTGACACCGCATGTAATCAGATAAATAACTTATTCTTCAACCTTCTTCAATTGTAATTCACATAGAGATATAGTGGGTTAGTTGATTAAGGTGTTTAACGGATTTCTATCTTAATTGTGGATTGATGTTAATACGGTATTAGTGCATCGAGAGGTGGTTAATACTACGTTCATGTTCTTGATTAATAAACTGGGATAGTGCGTTGAATTGGGATAAAGGTGTTAAAATCAAAGTGAAGCTTAGGGTGAAATCATAAGTCTAATCCTCCATTAATTATTTGAAATTTTAGATTTTGATATTCGTGGTTATTTTGTGTTAGTTTAATTATTCTTAATTTTAGTTGCCTTAATTTAAATTATTGAGTTGATTTGTTTAGTAAAATTAGGGTTAATAGAAGATTGGTAATTATAAGTTAAGGTTATTGCTAATTAGTCTCTGTGGGAACGATACTCTACTCATCACTCTATTACTTGTTGACCATGTATACTTGCGTGTTGTGCATAATTAGATTTTACCCAACACTTATCTTTGCAGTTTTCGCCGGTGGGAAGAATTTGGCGAGGAATTTTTGAGCTAAGTCTTCCCACGTAGTTATCGAACCCGGAAGTAGAGAGTGTAACCAACTCTTCGCCTCGTCCCGTAGAGTGAATGGGAACACGCAAAGTCTCACCGCATCATCCGACACCCCATTATACCTAAAGGTGTCGCAAATCTCCAGAAAGTTGACTAGATGTTCATTCAGATCGTCATTTGCCAATCCCCAGACTGAACTGAATTTTGAATCATTTGAATCGTCTTAGGCTTAATTTCAAATGTATTTGCAGCTATTGCGGGCCTGGTGATGCTTGACTGCAGTTCAGTCACCTTGAGTGTGGCGAAGTCCCTTAATGCTTTATGATCTTCGGCTGCCATTTCCTCTTTTTTCTCAGATGTTTCAAATTCTTGCCTCGTTTCCTTGATCCACTTACTTAACCTTTGAAACATTTTCTCTATGTCGTCCTCAAAAGGCAGCAAGTCTGGATTTTTGGACCGAGTTTGAATAAACAGCTTTAAACACCTTAATTAAGAGGAACAAAACAAAAATAAAAAAATATTTAAGTAAAACTGGATTAATTAAATTGATATTGTAAAAAAAAATTTATTAAGATCTATACTAAATTGGGTAAAATCTATATACTCACAACAGGCAAGTATACGTGGTCAACAAGTAATAAAGTGATAAGTAGAGTATCGTTCCCACAGAGATCAACTAGCAATAATCTTAACTTACAATTACCAATTTTCTATTAATCCTAATTTTATTAAACTATTCAACTCAATGATTATATTTAAAGATTATAAATTAAAGAATAATTGAACTACCACAAAACAATCACAAATATCAAAATGTGGAATTTTAAATAATTAATGGAGAATTAGACTTATGATTTCACCTTAAGCTTCACTCTGATTTCTACACCTTTATTCCAATTTAAATCACTATTCCAGTTTATTAATCAAGAACAGGAATGTAGTATTAACCACCTTTCGATGCACTAATATTGTATTAACTTAAATCCATAATTAAGATAGAAACAAGTTAAACACCTTAATCAACTAACTCACTATATCTCTATGTGAATTACAATTAAAGAAGGTTTAAGATTAAGTTTTCTATCCGATTACATGCGATGTCAAGCATATCTCTACCTTAACATTAATCAAGATTCTGCTATTCACAAAATTCATGAACACATGCTATATTAATTAAGTCTAGATTTGAATATCCTCTCTCGATTCCATACAAATCCACAAAGAATTGTTGATCAGGCAATTCATAAATTCAAGCTAAAATCAATATAGATAAACTAGAAATAGACTATTGAAATGGAAATCAAAGTTTACAAAATCATCGATTCACTCAAAGATCCATTATAAGCCTAAGAAGTGAATTAGTTCATCATAAACGAAATAAACACAAAATAAATCATAGAAAACATTCTTTCAATTACAAATAATAGCCTAAGATGAAGAATACTGAAAAACACCCTTTACGTAGCCTAAAATTGCAATCGTCTTGAAAATCTCCACGAAATACTCCTCCAAATGCTTTCTAAGAATAACTGAGATTAATCTTTGTAATATGCCTTGTGTGTTGTTGAATTCGTTGTTAATTGAATAGTAGATGTCCAGCACACAAGTCCCAGCTGAAATTCCATCTCTCTAGAGTTCCATTGCCATGTAATAAGCTAGAATCCATGCCCAAGAAGAGTTTTAATTTTAACAAAAAGGCTAAAGATTTTGAACTTTTTTTTTATACGGGTATATAAGATAAACAGTTCGCCATGACGGCATCTATTTCGCTAAATAGTTTTTTTGAACTTCATGGCTTCTTCAAAATTTTCATTATTTGACTCCAAATCATCCCAATTGACTTCAAATATACGTTAAATGCCACAACAACCATCCTACACATAAAATAACATAAAACAAGTGAAGGCAAACATGAACACAAGAATTTAGCAATAAATAAGCATGAAATAAACACTGATTCGCGTATATAAAATCCACTTATCAATACGCAATGACCTTTCCATGATGTATGAGCACATAACCAAGTCCTCTATGCGAAGCATCGCTATAAACTACGAAATTTCCTGTGTTATCGGGTAATTACAAAATAGGTGCTTCACTCAATTTCTTCTTCAGTTCTTGAAAATTGTCCTCACACTTATCAGTCCATGTTTATTTCACTGTCTTCCTTATCAAGTTAGTCAACGGAGTAGTTATCTTTGAAAAATCCTAGATGATTCTCCGATAGTAACCCGCTAACCCTAGGAAACTATGCACTTTAGTCAGCGTCTTCGATTGTTCCCAATTCATCACGGCTTCCACCTTCGCTGGATCTACTGAAATCCCCTCATGGTCAATGACATGACCTAAAAACTGTACCTTCTCTAACCAAAATTCACATTTAGTGAACTTCGTAAACAACTTCTCTTTCCTTAGTGTCTCCAACACTAATCTTAGGTGTTCAGCATGATCTTCTGGCATCTTAGAATAAACTAGAATATCATCGATAAACACTACGACGAACTTGTCCAAATATTATTTGAACACTCTGTTCATCATATCCATAAATGCAGCTGGTGCATTAGTCAACCCAAATGATATCACCAAAAACTCGTAATGACCATAACGAGTCCTAAATGTTGTCTTTGGTACATCCTCCTTCCTAACCTTCAACTGGTGATACCCCGTTCTTAAATCTATTTTAGAAAAATACTTAGCCCCTTTCAACTGATCAAAGAGATCATCGATCCTGGGCAATGGGTATTTATTCTTTATCGTTAACTTGTTTAACTCTCTATAGTTGATACACAGTCTTAATGATCCATCCTTCTTTTTGACAAATAGTACCGGTGCTCCCCACGGCGAAACACTCGGTTGTATGTACTTCCTATCCAACAATTCTTGTAACTGCACCATTAACTCATTCATCTCCACTGGCGCCATACGATACGCTGCCTTGGAAACTGGTGCCGCTCCTGGCACGATGTCTATTACAAACTCAGTCTCCCTATCCGGTGGAAGACTCGACAATTCATTCAAAAATACATCGGCGAATTCTTTAAATATAAGTATTTGTTCCATGGTTGCTACCACTCTCTGGGTATCAACAACATGACACAGATAACCTACACACCCCTTCCTTAATAATTTCTTAGTTTGTGTCATGGTTTGACAACACAAACATCCCGGCGATCTATTCCCGTAAAATACTACCTGAGGTTATCTTAATGTTTTAATATTCACACATTTATTCTGACAATCTATAATTGCCCCATGGTTTACTAACCAATCCATTCCGAGAATTACATCGAATTCTCCTAACTTTATCGGTATCAAATCTACCGATAATTTACAGCCCCGTATGTTTACACAACAACTCCTATGAACATCTTCAATAGGAATTATTTCTTCGTTCGCTACCTTAATATTTAAAGGTATAGGCAACTTTTCAGGAAGTAATCCTAATTGTCTAGCAAAATCACATGCTATAAACGAACAAGTAGCACCCGAGTCAAACAGCACGTAAGCATTTATGTCATTAATCGGAATAATACCTGCGATGACATCCCCTGATGTAATTACATCTTGTACTGTCATGTTAAAGGTACGGCCCATCGGCCTACCCGGCTGCGCTGGACCACCAATAGCTAACTTACCGCTATTAGTGCCCCTATTCTTGTTCGTCCCCTTCTTCGAGCAGTTCTTTTCCATGTGGTCAGTTGACCCACACACAAAGCATCCATGGTTCTTCTTCGAACTTAGACAGTTAGGCGAGATGTGCCCTTCTTGTCCATAGTTGTAGCATACGGCCTTCCCCTTGAGACAGACTCCTAAATGAGTCTTCCCACAGGTCTTGCAAGCCTCCATCCTCCTCTTCGGGTCTCCTTGCTTCCCTATAGTATTCCCAGAGTTGAACGCCTTCCTCTTCTGTCCCTCGCCACTTCCACTGGCTCCTTCTAATTTCACTCCCCCATCCACTTGCCCTTTATTCTTCTTATCTTTGTGGTACTGGCTCAACGCCTCGCTACCACCCTCGGCGATTATCGCCTTCTCTAAAATGGTCCCAAACGATGTACTCTGGAACATAGAAATACAGTTATAGAGTCAGGGTTTCAAGCCCTGCTCAAACCGTTGCGCCTTCCTAACCTCGGTGTCCACTTGGTGTTGAGCGAACCTCGCCAGTTCATTAAACTTGGTAGGGTATTGGGGAACCGACATGTTCCCTTGTTTCAACTCGAGAAACCCATTCTTCCCTGCATGCTCGTGGGAAAGTAGTTCTCCAAGAATATCTCCTTGAACCTCACCCACGCCAGATTCTCTATCTCGGCCTTAGCCTGATTAGCTTCCCACCAAAAGTTGGCCTCTCCCTTCATCATATAGGTTGCAAAGGCAACCTTCTAAGCCTCTTCGACATTTGCTATCACAAATGCCTTCTCGGTTTCTTTCAGCCACGTTTAAGATTGGATAGGGTCCGTAGTTCCTTTGAACTCTGGTGGACCCACGCTCTTAAAATCCTTAAAGGTAGTAGCTTGTGCTACTCCCGAATTTACAGGGATATTAGCCCCAGTTCTATTAAATGCGGCTGTTAAAAGATTAACAAACTCCTACATAGGATTAACCAAACCTCCCTCCGGTTGATTTACATTAGCTCCTTGGTCTCGTTGTACTCTTCTCGGTGGTATTTTACTATTACAACAAACAACACATTACATTATTACTCCTTGCTTATTAGTTGGTTATTATTCGATATTAAACAAAAACTTCAACATCCATTGCTCAGTTGTTCCATAAAAAGGCTTATATTCATTAATTCATTGTAGTATAATACTACATCGGTTACATTACACAGCCGAAGCTGATTACATTACTTCCCGCTATTGCTTTCCAAAAATTAGGATTTACAAAAGACTACCCTTTGGTATACAAAAGAGGGTTTTACGTCACTACTAGATACAAAATATTTACATATCTAAACTAATCTAGCTACTACTAAATCACATATGCCTTAAGGCATTATCGAAATTGCCTTGGCAGGACCGTCAATAATATCACGGTTGATAGTATGTCGTGTCTTCCCTGCCTCTATGGGTAACCAGCTATCTGCAGCTGGAAGTCTGCATGAGAACTCCTATGAATATAGGACATTCTCCCAATTTTCTGTTTTTTGGTCTTTAGCTCCTCCTTGAGCTCAAAGACCTCATGTTTCAGCTTATGGACCTTGTCCTTAGCCAAAACGCTTTCATCGTGCTCCTGCTCCCACTTGGACTCCACGTCCGTCTTATCCTCTATAATAGCCTGGAGATCTGCTTTCAGCTCCTTAACCTTCTGACAATAACGAATATTTCTATCCAACACTGACATAAATAATGACATCATTGACTCCCTAGGAGCCATCTCTACTGCTATTGCTACCGGGTTGAAGGACACTACCTCCACCTACTCTTCTATTATGCCATCAAACACGAACATGAGATCGGGATCCTCTGAGTCTCCAGACTCAATGACAACTATCTCTGGTTCTTTTGCTATAGGGTTCAATATAACCTCTATTTGGTTAACTGATTCTTCATTAACTGCTTGTACATCTAACTGCATTCCATTTACTCCTGACATCTACACAAAATAATTAAGTTGATTAGTACACATCAGTAGAATAATAAAAACACATAACATATACATAATGCAATTTTTATAAGGTTATTTTCTTCTTTTACTTTTTTGACTTCTCTTAAGGTTATAACTTAAGGTTTTTAATTCTCCCTTAACTTTTATAATCTAATGCTTTGATACCAACCTGTGACGCCCCTAAATCCAGATATCTTTCAACCCGACATATGGTGCTACACGGTACTACCATTCACGCATACATTCAATTGAAAAGTCTAAAAGGAACAAATATGTCTTCTATATATTCAAAATAATATTAACATTCCCCAGGTTCTTTATAACCATTACATTTGTTTTTGTCATAATATCAAATATATTACAAGCATTCACTCAATACTATTACATAAGTATTCTACGGGTTCGTCTTTGCCTTGCACTTATCCTTGCCAGAGCCTTCGGTCCGTTCGATCTTATTTATGTTCATATGGTTCAAGCAAGAGTGAGCATGACTAGCTCAGCAAGTATGACAATTCTAATAAACAACATGCTTGAAACATAGGAATCATATATCTTTGATAACTGAACAATAGTTATGAAGTACTATCGATAATTCAAAATAGCACTTCTTTTCCTTTAAAACATTTTACAATAACAATATTCAGTAAAACATTAATTCCGGTCCAAGACCTTTAGCATTTCATAAGTTCTTTTGAAAAGGACATCGTGACAATAAGTCAGTAAGTCCGACATTTCTTACGAGCACGTCTAGGTGATCAGCCTATAGTACTCTATGTTGATCAACACTACATTCATTAAACGTATGTAAGTTTACGTTGTGGAAACCTCACGTGCATGTTGTTTGACGACAAAATATTTTTAGCATACTCAGTCTTCGTTTGAAAACCACACCAATATAACTTGGTAAACATTGACCATGCTTTGACAGAAACATAATATAAATCTAGCCGAAAGAATTGGCTTTGAATTCATCATACAATACTTCATGTGTAAGAATACATGAATTACAAAGCTTGTCCAGATTGAACTGGAACAAGGGTGAGAATACTTGCCTTTAGCATATGCTATAGTTATAACATGTTCTCGCATAGTCTTTAAGTTTCTATAGTAAATGATAACATCACATAACACATTAGGTAATGAATGAACATACATGATTCCTAATGAATCTTACCTTTCTTCTAAATCTAATTATGACTTAGATTTGTTATTATTGGTTCCGGCTTTTCATTATGTCGTTCTTACATTCACATGCAATTGACTTACTTTAACCTTAATTGATCATACTTAAAGTTCAACAATGTCTTAATAATGTTTTATTATGCTTATTAAGTTTGTATTACTTCATTTTCTTTCTTATTTTTTTTTCATAAACATCCATCCCTATGCAAACCCTAAGACTGGCGTTGCGGCGCCAGCTTCCTCTTCTTCAGTAAGATCATGCACAAAAATCTGAAGCTAAGACCGGACTTCTAAGGCTACAGACGAGTCCTCTTTGTTCTGGTCATGCTGCGGCACCAAACTTCGAGATCTCACGCCCATATCAAGGCCAAGAAGATGACTCCTTTTGCCTTGGTTGAAGCCACAGTTGGCCAAGATTTCAAAGACCGTAAAATTTTTAATGAAAACTTTTTATGTGAGATTCCCGAGCTCATAACTTCTTCGTTATAAGTTCGAATTGGCTCGTTCAAAAGCCTACGGTTCAAAAATTACATACTCTACGCGTTCATGTAAGAATTTTCTCAATTTGACTTCGTTTGCTAAAAATTCACCTATTAGTTCATTTTTAACAAAAACGGTAAACATTCGTGAACGTTCAATGCTTGTTTCTTCGTTCTAAGTCGGAATCCGGTCATTTTTGAGTCCACAACTCTACAATGCCAAATATGACTTATCTCCATTGAAAACCAATGTTTCTGAGTTCAAACAAAAAATTCGACTTCCATTCTGAGAATTTCACGAATTCGACGATTATCGTCCAATCGTGTGAATTCTGGCATAACTTCATTACTAATGATTTGATCATCGTTCAAAAGAGATTCAATTCATTCGATAGACATTTTAACTTACATATTATAATAACTTATTTTCAAGTTAGGTTTTGGCTTATTCTTTATAAGTTCATAACTGTGAGGTCCACAAATCCGGATACTTGAAACCCGAACTCGGTACATCACGATACCATTTCTATGAGCAGAATAATACTAATAATAATAACAATAATATAAAACTTAACTTAAGTTTACATATATATCAGAGTCTTTCTCCCAAGTACGTAACCTTTAAACATTCATTACATGTCATAATATATAAATATATATATCATAGTCTTCATAATCTAAACTATTACAAACAGTAACATAAAAAGTCATTCAGCAACTTTCCCTTTTCCCTTGTTCTTGACAGATCCTTCTAGTCCTTCACACTTAGCTGAAAACATTTAAATTAAGCAATGATGAGCATTTGAGTGCCCAGCAAGTATTATATATATATATATAGGCTGAAAGAATTTAAATGTTTTCTTTATAATATCTTCTACAACTAGTCAGTAGTTGTGAAGTAATCTGTACCACTAATAATTCATAACAACCCTCTTTCAAACTTTTGAAACTACGTATTATTTGTATATGGGGGGTTTCGTGACATACCATGAACATTGTTTTTCATTTTCGAAAAGGTTTAAGCAGAAATTCATCTCAGAAACCGTCATGACTTACAGTACACGGAGGAGATCTACCTGTTGTACCTGTATTGATCAATACTACATGTACATGAACGATGTTATCGTCATTCTGTCACTTCACCAGTAGCATAAAATTTTCCCATTTTCGGGATGTTCATATCTGTCGGGTGTTCATAACAAAGGTCTTATAAAATTCAACATATATGTATATCAAATGTGTATCAACATGCGATGAAAAACAATGATTGTCCAAGTGGGGACACTTGTATAATCATTTATAGCAATTAACGAACAGAATAAATTTATCCGAATTATCATATACTAGCATATTGATAATCAATGGGCATATATAATATAGGCTTAACAATCTGTACAATAATAACAATAATTCTGAACTTCTCACTTCTGTCCATTGCATAAAGAAAATGCAAAGTTATGATACTTGCCTGATGCGCTGCTTACTATTCTCAACTTCGTTTTATCTTTTATGAAATCACCTATCATTAATCAGATCATTTTACTGATTAGTATATCATAACTTAACACATAACACTGCCTATTGCAGTCAGCACATTCCCTATTCACATTATCACACATGTTTAACAATCGTTGACTCATAATCAAACATCAACACCTTCCTAATCACACTATCATACAACCTTAACAACCATTGAATCACAAATAAACACATATCCAATTAAATTATCTAAGTCCAGATCAATTTCGAAACACGCCGATTTCACCGGATGACTTTTTCGGTAATTATCGAGTCTAAGACTCTAAACCGTAGTTCAATATCCATTTGGATAACTTAGACATTAGTCACACTATTTTTCATGGCCTTATAATAATTATTAAATAATTATTATCATTTATTATAATTTTTGAAATATCGAATCATTATTAAATGATTTAAATATTAAACAATTCTATTATCATTAATATTTAATTAGTATTAAACTATTAATGAAACCATTGCCAAAATATTAAAGTTATGTATAATAACTCAAAATATTTTTAAAGTATTGATAATACCCTTAAATGATTTTTAAAATATTTAAAATCATTATTAAATAATTACCATTAATATTTAAATATTAATGAACTATTTATCCAAATATTAAAAGTCAATAATTATAACTTAAAATATTTTTAAATCATTAATATCCTTTTTAAATGATTTTTAAATAAAACCATTTTTAAACTATTTATTTAATATAATTATTAAATAAATTTAATATCATTATAATAATTTAATAATCATTAATATTAAATTATTAAAGAAATTATCCTTTAAATATTAAAAGTTATATTTTATAACTTAAAATATCTTTAAACACTTTATTTTTATTTAAAATGATTATTATAATAATAAAATCATTTTTAAACTAAATTATTTAATATAATTATTAAATAACTTTATTATCATTAATCATAATTAATTAATGAAATTTACCTTTAAATATTAAAAGTTATATTTTATAACTTAAAATATTTTTAAATACCTTCTTATTATTTAAAATGATTTTTTTTAAAATAATAACATCATTTTTAATTTAATTATTTAATTCATTTAACAAATAACTTAATTATCATTAATATTAATTTATTAATGAAAACTATCACATAATATTAAAAGTTATCAAAAAATGACTTAAAATATTTTCTTTTATCATAATATAATTTTAAATGATTTTCATGAATTAAAATCATTTTAAATAATTTATTTAATATTATCATTAAATAAATTAATTACTTTTGATATTCCAAAAATATTAAATATTTATGAAATATATTTAAAATAATTAAAATATAATTTTCAGATATTAAAATAATTTTGTATAATTTATTTTGTATTTTTCGTAATTTAAAACTAATTTTCTATAATTATTAAGTAATTTTCGGAAAATAATAATCAGTTCTGTCATTAAAGTTACACCTATAGCAGACAGTAACCGTCGCATATATATGTGTTCTTCATGTTCATACATAAACCCAGATCTTCATGGCGATTCGATTGTAGTGAGTGGTCATTTTCCACTTTAATTCTCTGTGTATTGTGTTTCTCGGAATTACAAAAGCTAGATTTTGTAGACAAAGTTCAAGACTACATGTTCTAACAAACAACATGATCAAACAACCTAACATAAGCTAGATCTAAGCGTTCCAAGATCTTTGTTAGAAGTCGTTTCTTCATTTACAGGTAAACCCGAAATGAAGAAACGATTCAATGACCAAGAAAATTGGATGTAAATTAAAGCTAGGGTTTTATACCTTTCTTGATCTAATACTTGATCTAATGTTTCTGATTTCTATATGGTGGACGTGGGGCTTGATAATGGGTCTGATATACTATATATTTTCATTGGTTTGAGATAAGATGAGAGTTGGTTAAGTAGTGAATAAAATTGGCTAGCAAAAATCACTTTTCCTCTCTCTCAATCCTTATATAGGCAACATGGATGCATGTATTGGTGAAATTTAAAGTGATTCTTTGTCAATTTTACATCGATGGAAGTCAATGGAGTTGTTAGTTTTGGTGAACAACTTCACCAATTTGTCAAAACCTATGACTAGCCTCTTTATACACTTAGGGGCATTTTTGTCATTTCCTTAAATTTCTAGAAAGTCGCCTTAGGGTTTTGGGGTTTGGACATTTTAGTGTTTAGGGTTTAACATTTAACCCTTAAAGATTTAGCAACTAGGATTTTACAAATTTCCAAATTTAGGATTTAACAATTAGGGTTTATTACAAAAATAATAATATAAAATAACTAAATTTTAGTTTCTAAAATTAGACAATTTAGGTTTGTTAATTAGATTAATTTTCTAATTACTTTATACAGTAACATTAGGGTTTAGATCATATAATTATCATTGACTTTGCTAATTTAGCAATTAGGATTTATTCTTTTGGTAATTAGGGTTACCAAATTACTACTTGGGTTTTTAATTACTAAATTAGGGTTTTAGTTTAGTAATTAGGGTTTAACAATTTAGGGTTTCTAAATTTAATAATTATAAACACAATATTTGTTAATTGATCACATTATCGATACTCACCAACAATCTCAAACTCTAATTTCAAATTAGGGTTACTAATTATAGCAATTAGGGTTTCCAGAATTTTAATTAGGGTTTACCTAATTAATACATTTAATACACGATATAAATTGTATTACATGCTTATAAAATAATCTCACTCTCTAATTTGGATCTCAAATTAGGGTTTAACATTATTACTTAGGGTTTGGGTCAAAATACAACCGTAATTGACCAACCATTATCAATCTGAACATCTCTAGTATATATTAAAGACTTGAAAAATCAAAATATAAGTAATATTATATTATTATTCTCATACCTTGACAATAATCCAAAATTAGAGTTTGGATTCCATATCGATTATTCTTTCATATTTAACCTTAATAATTAAGGTAAAATAATTAACTTAATAATCAGTACAAAAATTCATATAATAAAATAATTATTATATTTATTCTAAAATCACTTCATATATTATTTAAATAATATATGATTATATATTCATGGAAAATAAATAAAAACATTTTTATCTTAAAATTAATTATTATAAGAATATACTTTATAATAAATAAAAATTCTAAAATAAATTTACTTGTAAATATTCATGTAATAAATATATTTTTATTTATCACATAAATACATATACACATAATCTTGTACAAATCCTCATCCTTAAAATAATAATAAAAAAAAAATTTATACGCAAAA
This sequence comes from Panax ginseng, assembly GCA_020205605.1. NCBI lineage: Eukaryota > Viridiplantae > Streptophyta > Magnoliopsida > Apiales > Araliaceae > Panax > Panax ginseng. The sequence continues at coordinate 147,716,134 of CM035132.1, read as the reverse complement.
TTTAAGATTTATTTATATAGAAAATATCGGGTTGTCACAATAACTTAACAACTTATAAACTACAAGTTTCCATTCCTTATAACTTATTATTGATTTAAGTCCTTTTATCAACATTCTCACATCTTATTAAACATACTAACTTCATATGGCAATCATATGTCAAGTTCATCATAAGTTTATAACTTATTTAGGTTCAAGTTACTTATTTATGACTTATTCAGCTTAAGTCCATTGCTTATTCAATTCTTATATGTTCTTAGCATACATGTTTATTAAACTACACTTCTCTTATCACCCTACAATGATAGAGATGAAGATTATTAGACAAGAGTCTTACCCTTGATGAACTAGTCTTCTTCTTCTTGAAAATCTAACAAAGAATGTTTTGACTTAAAAGTGCTTATTCTCTCTAATCAATAAGTTGATTTGCTTGGATGAAAATTAACAAACAACAAATGAAAATCCGAGCCTTCTATTTATAGGAAAGTCAAAGTGAGGGCATTATGGTCAATAGCACATCCCACCTCCTTAAGTCACCTCCTTACTATTCATTACTTGCTAAGCACAACACTTATCCTATACTTGGTCATTACTTAAAGTTCTTGGCCATCACATAAAGTTCATTCCCACCAAGATAACCCACATCAACATGGGTTGCTCCATGGATCATGTTTTACCCATTGGATCATTACATTGGACTTAAGTTAATTAACTTAGCTTATTCATTTTGGGCTTGCATTAAGTTACTTTGGTCTTTTGATTAATAAACACTTAGGTTTGTACATCCAATTCTTATTGGACTCTACCAATTTGTTAACAATCCTACAAGTATTACTTAATTGGCTAAAAGCCTTATTACACATACTATACGTATAATTCTCGTATTCTAACTCGTATATTAATTCGTAATATACGTTATTCCCTTCTCCATACATACTCATATAATACTTCGTATTATACTTGTATTCAATACCTCATACAATACTTATGTATCATACGATCAATACACTCTCTTTTTAACGCTTAATATTCCTAACGTTCTCTAATTAAGTCCACTTGCGAAATATTGCATTTTCTATACTTAGATTATTATTACATAATATATCTCACCTTGATCTTATAACGTTACGTATTTCTCGGAAGTTCAAAAATAATTTTTGAGTGGAAATCGATGAATAGTGTTTTTCGAAACACTTTAATTCAAACACTTTAATTCATTCATGTAGTTAAAATACTACGATGTTCCAACATTTCTATGTTATAGAATGACATTCATCTTACTAACACACAATAATAATAAATAATATTATTTTATTCATTATTAAAAGTATTTACAAGAGGTTCGATTTTCTGGGGCGTTACAATCGGTCTGCTGATGATACGTGGTACTCATTCGTAGTTGTGTCCCCATTCTTTCTTGAAGACTCTTCCAGAAGTTTGACGTGAATCGTGGATCTCTATCTGATACAATAGATATCGGCACCCCATGCCTCGAGATAATTTTTTTAACAGGCAAATTGGCTAACTGGTCCAAACTATACTTAATCTTAATTGGCAAAAAGTGAGCTGACTTCGTAAGACGATCTACTATCACCCATATGGCGTCGTACCCTTTCTGCGTTGCCGGAAGTCCCACCAAAAAGTCCATTGTGATGTGCTCCCATTTCCATTTTGGAATCTCAAATGGTTGTAATAACCCGCTTGGTCGTTGGTGCTCTGCCTTGACTCTCTGACAAGTTAGGCATCTACTTACGCATTCCGCAACCTCTCTCTTAATGTTTAGCCACGAGAAGTGGTGACGCAAATCTTGGTACATCTTCGTGCTTCTTGGGTGTATCGAATATCTCATCCTGTGCGCTTCTTGCAAAATCTCTTCTCTCAGTTCTGGTACCAACGGTACCCAAATTCGTCCTTCAAATCTTAGCAGTCCAGTGGTATCAATCTTAAATTTCAATTCATCACCTTCAGTCAATCGCTTCTTGATGTTAATGCAATCTTCGTCCTTTTCTTGTGCCTCTTTAACCTTATCAAATAAGGTCAGACTCATTGTCACTGTAAAATATTTGTTCATTGGTCTCTACCGGATACTTAATCTCCAAATCTAGTCGTTCAAAATCTTTCACCAATTCTTCTTGAATGGTCAACTTCAATAACTTCTCTCTGCCTTTTTTGCTCAAGGCATCTGCCACTACATTTGTTTTTCCTGGATGGTACAGAATCTCACAATCATAATCTTTGATCAATTCTAGTCATCGGTGCTGCCTCATGTTTAACTCTCTCTGCGTGAAGATATACTTTAGACTCTTGTGGTCCGTATATATCTCACACTTCTCGCCATACAAATAATGCCTCTAAATTTTCAAGGCAAAAACTACCACTGCTAACTCCAGATCATGAGTTGGATATCCCTTCCCATAATCTTTTAGCTGACGTGAAGCGTACGCAATTACCCTGCTGTGTTGCATCAGTACACAACAACGACCCTTGTATGACGCATCACTATACACTATAAACCCTCTCGTGTTGTCCGGTAAGGCCAACACAGGTTTTTGACTAAGCCTCTTCTTCAATTCTAGAAAACTTTCTTCACACTTCTCCGTCCAAATGAACTTAACTATCTTTCTGGTAAGATTGGTCAACGGTGATGCTAATTTCGAAAAAGCCCGAATAAATATTCGATAATATCCCGCCAATCCTAAGAAACTCCTAATATATGTCGGCATCCTTGGCTGCTCCCAATTGATAACCGCTTCTACTTTCGCTGGATCCACCAAAACACCATTCTTGTCGATTATGTGTCCTAAAAAATGCACTCTCTGCAACCAAAACTCGCAGTTGGAGAATTTTTCATACAGCTTCTCCCTCCTTAATGTCTCCAACACTATCCAAAGATGCCTAGCGTGTTCTTCCTCCATCTCTGAATACACTAGAATGTCATCGATGAATACGACAACAAACTTATCCAAATATAGTTTGAACACTCTGTTCATTAAATCCATAAATGCTGTTGGATCGTTCGTTAATCCGAATGACATTACCAGGAACTCAAAGTGTCCATACCGAGTTTTGAATGTCGTCTTTGGAATATCCTTCGGCCTCACTTTCAATTGGTGATAACCGGTCCTCAAGTCAATCTTTGAAAAGTACTTTGCCCCCTTCAACTGATCAAATAAATCGTCTATCCTGGGCAAAGGGTACTTGTTCTTAATGGTGACCTTGTTCAACTCTCGGTAGTCGATACAAAGTCTTAGCGACCCATCTTTCTTCTTTACGAATAAGACTAGTGTTCTATTGCCTCTTTTATAGTTCTAATAAAAGAGCTCTAACTCATGCAAGCATACATGTGTCAACAAGTAATACAGAGTAAGTAGAGTATCGATCCCACAGAGAAAGTTGTTAAACTTAAACTATCATGCATCAATTAACTCACCGTATCTATATGCTTAGACTAATGACTAAAAGTGTTGAATTAAACTAATTGTGAATACAAACTAAAAATAAGAATTCAAATGGAATAAATATAATCTGGAAATAATGGGACCCTAACTTCATTTAATACTTCATCTAATCGCCACTATCATGCAAGAAGTGTTCATATAACACAGAAAAATAGCCAAGAGCACGAATAGAGTTATAACCATTTTTCAATGCATTATAACCTACTTACACAGCACAGATGTTAGACTCCATGTAATCACCAATACAACCAAAATCACTATATGTCTATGTGAAATTGCAATTATATTGATTTTAAGCACAAGCCCTTATTCTAGCTCATACAGTGAAACAGTATATGTCTATCTGATTCATAAAATACGCAAGCCATATACAACAGCCCCATATTCGCATGCTTTCATGACTACAATCCATACCTGTATGTTCATTGTCAATTCCATACAAATATTGAGATGAATGGTGATCAAGCATTCGTGCATGTAAAACAGTCATGACATATATTCCATATGATATGCAAAACAACCCTAGCATTTAAATGTGCAACCAACTACATATTAAAATCCGTTAGAATCCCATAATGGAGTTTAGTTCATGACTGAACCAAAAGCCATTATGGGATCAACGCTAAACATGAACAATAAGCAACTATTGAAATAAGAAAGATAAAACGATCAAACCCAATCACTGAATAAAAACCAATTATAAATGCTTAAATCCTTATAGAAATCCAGTAGGAAATAATGAAAATCCACAATGACAGAAAATCCCAAGAAGAATTGGAGAAATAGACATTTTGGCTTCGTTGTCCGTTGGAATCTCTCCCAAGGTGTAAACCCTAGTTATTATGATGAAAATACGATAAAAATTATCAACTGTACGTCTGACACCAGTCAAAATCATTTTTAAAACCAATTACACTTCATTTAATTAAAATTAAAATAAAACAAAATCACAGCATCAGCATCGCGCGCGGCCGCCCGCCTCTCCAGTATATCTCTCTTGCGGGCGCGAGACTTGCAGAATGTCTTGCCCTGTCCAACTGAGTCCTTGCGCGGGCGCGCGTTTCCTACACTGCTCCAAACAGAAAAATTATAGCCTAAAGCAAGGCTCATGTATAGTCATGCAACACAGACTGTTTCAACATATTGACACAAACTGAGGTTCAACAATGGGTTTATTGCTTTATTGCTACTCACGAGGGCAATTTATGCATTTTCCCGCAGTGTTTATTGTTATTTTTCTTTTCTTTCTCACTTTTTCTTTTTTCTTTTTTTTTCACACATGACTGTGCAATGTCTTAATCCATTAGGAACACTGCTACCCCTTAGCAAGCTTTCAACCAACGACTCCCAGACCATGAAAGACCTTAGGGCGCTAGGTGTAGAGACAATCCCCTCAAGCATTTCTACTCAAGTAGCCAGGGCCCCGAATTAAGACTAGCCACATTATTGCTATTCGTTTTTTTTATACATAGCATACCCATGTTTTCCCAAAATTTGTATGTCAATGTTTTATACAGTCTAAGAACACTTTCCACATGTTTCTCTTTTTTAAAACTACATGTTCTATCAAGCAGTGAAACACGTACTTCTTAAACCTACAAGTAATTGTGAACACGTTTGTGCAAACCGAAAGAATTTAAACAGCAACATGAATCTCATCGTGTAAAATATTATATCTCAGTTCATGTTATCCAAAATATTCTAAAATCCTTCACAATTCACTATCATCATTGGCTAGGTAAAAATTTCAATTAAGCAAAAATTTGTGTGAGACATTCAACTAAAACATACTAACACAATCAATAATGAATAAAAATTAAAAATTTTCTGCAAAAATTTATCTAACACATAAATATGCAAAATTAACTAAACATGCAACAATTAAATAAAACTAAACTACTATGCTATGACCCCCAATACCCCCAAACTTAAAATATTCAATGTCCCCATTGAATGAAGGTAAAGGTCTGTAAAACTCCCCTAATGATCGGCTTTACCACCCTCCTCGGGTGGTGAATCTGGTGGTGGATATGGCACTGCGGTTCCAAACTGAGGCCACTCTAGCATTGTTCCTTGCTACGCGAAGGCTTCGGCCAAGGCCCTTGTGAGTCCCGTAGCAAATGTTCCAAGATTGTCATACATGGTGTTAACTTTGCGCTCCAACCTCTCTGAGTCGTCGATCGCTAGAACGATATGTGTTTCGGATGGATGGGCTGCGCCATCTATCTCGAGAAATTTCTTCTTGCGATGGCTCTGGGAAAGTGGGCCTTAAAATGAATCCTCGTCCGCACGGGTGTGGCTCACCGCCTTCCCAGTCCTCAAATTTTACAATGGTGGCATGGGTGATGTCCTGGCTTGGATATTACATTTGTTCGTTGCCCCAATTGCACTGATCGACAAGACATAGCATGGCTACCACTGAAGCATGTGGAATGCTCCCAGTGGTAGTTCCCTTCAGATACTTCATAATATTTTGATGAATCAAATAACCTACATCAATGTACTCGCCAGTAATTTTGCCCTATAGTATTATGGCCCTTTCCACCATGATCTCATGCTGATGCGATGAAGGTAATAGCTTGGCACAAATGAACAGATTCCACGCCTTGGCATATCGATTCAGTGCGGCTGCTAGGAATTTGCGAGGCTGGGTCGTGCCAACTTTGTAAGTCCACTTCGTACCTGGCACGTACAACTCAACGATAACAAGCTCCAAGTCCGTTTCCAGATGTGCCCATGTGATCCAATTGGCCGCCCCTGTTGGTGGTCTTGCGGTGATTCTCAGGACGGTTCTGATGGCGAAAGGTCTGTAGTCTATCTCAACACCACGAACCATAGCGGTATCGTTCATGGTGACTTTTGCATTGGCGTAAAATTCTCGGACTATGCTCATCGGAATGGGCGTGGGAGATGCAGTCAATCCACCCAAGCCTCGTTCCTGGATCATGGCACAAGCTGTCCATCTTGGCCTTCTAGTTTGAATCCTCTTTCCTTGATGAATGTTTTTGCTATGATTCGGTAGTACTCCTGATGGGCTTCCAAACATAAGAACTTGGTGTGGTCGACATTGTCCTCCTCGTGACTGCCGGAGGAGGATGAGGAAGATGAAGATGGCTGAGCTCTCTTCGGAACCATTTGCAGATAATTGAGCAAGAATGTAGATGATCTCACTGAGAATGAATGAGAATTTTGGATGTGCTAATCTCACAACTTATTTCTGCCAACCCAATTAGGAGCCCTTACTTTATAGAGTAGATGCGAGCGTTGGGTAGAGCTTTGAACATGGAGAGAATCATGGTGATTTGATGGAGAGATATACGACTTCAATCTGTAACTGATAGAGAGATAGAGACATGAGTTATGGAGACTGAGAGAGTTTTGCGTCTGTTATTATCACAAAGGAGAGTCCAAATGGTCCACAACTCTAATTTAAAATGTTCAGATCGCTTGATTTGATTCGAATGTGGCGCAAGCGAAAGTGTGTAATGGGTTGGTAGCAGCGCGCGAGACTTATGAGAATGTTTGTCGTTCGATTAACTTTCCTTGTGGGCGCATGAAGTTTATATTGCATAGGTCCGTCTGCACCGCACGAGCCCCGATGTCTGCATTGATCAAGTTTCACTCCACTCTACCTATCAGGGAGGATTTCCAATAATGGTCCCTGCATACATATTAAAGCTCATTGTTAAGACATGAATTATCGGCTGCATAGCGCTACCATCTTATAAATATTCGCAACGCAATTCTTGCTACGTACTTAAGCATGAAGATCTAATAGCCTGGTAAAAATTAATGAGATATAGCTAACTAAAATAATTGAAAATTGAATAACTAAAAAAAATCAATGGTGGTAGAAATAATGGGTTGCCTCCCATCCAGCGCTAAGTTATAGTCAATTAGCTTGACTGTCTCTGCATCTCACGTCACATCAAGATTTGAGGTGCCCTCCTTGTTGTCTTCCATACCCCAAAATTTAATGACTTCAACTTTCATCAACGACTCTTCCTTCAACTCTGAACTTTTGCCCGTTACACACCTCATCGATTCATAATTCCTCGGTTTCTATACCTTCTCCTGTAGGTCCCGGTCCACCAAGTCAACTAAAAAGCATTCTTCTTCGTCTGTTGGGAACTTCATTGCTTTAAAGACATTGAATGTGACCTCCTAATCATGTACGCACATAGTGAGTTCCCCTTTTTGTACATCTATTGAAGCTCTGCCTGTGGCTAAAAATGGTCTTCCCAGTATGATCGGTATACTCTTGTCCTCTTTGAAATCCAGGATGATAAATTCAGCTGGAAAAATGAACTTGTCCACCTTAACCAACACATCTTCAACAATTCCCTGTGGATACGTGATGGATCCGTCACTAGTCAGAGTGATATGGTTTGTTACTTGGAGCCATAATCCCAACTGGTTGAACACTGACAAGGGCATTAAATTTATACTTGCCCCCAGATCACATAAACACTTGTTAAAGTTTATCTTCCCAATTGTGCACGGAATTGTGAAGTTGCCTGGATCTTTCAACTTTGGAGGTAGTTTGCGCTGAAGCACTGTACTGCATTCCTCGGTCAAGGCTACTATTTCAAACTCATCTAGTCTTCTCTTTCTTGACAATATACTTTTCATGAACTTTGCGTAGCTTGGCATTTGTTCCAATGCCTCGGCGAACGGTATGTTGATCTGCAGCTTTTTGAACACCTCCAGAAACTTGCTAAACCTGTTTGTCTTCTTTCTGCTTAATTAACCTCTGCGGATATGGTACTTGAGGGTGCATTGTCAGACCGACTCTTGACATTCTCTTCGAATTTGCTTTGTCTTTCTTGTCCTGTTGAGCCTCAAAATTTTCCAGATTTTTCTCCTCTTGATCCACCGCTTCTGCCTCATGCATGTGGACGGCGTGGCCTCCTTAGTACTATTGGTCATGGACGCGCAACTTGCAGAACCTATCAAGTCTTTCCCTGATCTCAATGTGATCGCTTGACACTGCTCCTTCCCGTCTCTTCTAGGATTTGTCTCTGTGATACTTGGCAATAAACCCTGGGGCCTATTGTTAAGCATGCTTGCCATCTGCCCCATCTGAGTCTCAAGATTCTTGATAGCCACTGCTTGGCTTTTGATCATGACTTCAGTGTTTGCCATGTATTTCAACATCATCTCCTCCATCTCTGATTTCTTTTCTGGATGTGGTGCAGCTGGAGTGTGATGTTGTTGTTGTTGAGAAAATCCTGGTGGAAACGATGCTTTTGGTGTAAACTATGGCTGAGATGATTGTGACTGAAATTGATGATTCGGCTGAAACTGACTTTGTTGATTTCCTTGGTTATTCGACCAACTAAAGTTCGGATGATTTTGGTTGTTGGGGTGGTATATGTTCTGGAATTGACCTTGGCCCTTTCTGTAGTTACTCACATATTGTACCGACTCTGAGCTGATAGCACATTGATCCGTGGAGTGTGACCCCGCACAAATCTCACAAACGAAGGCAACTATTTTCACTTTGCTATCTGCCAAAGTATCAATTTTCTTAGTCATAGCTGCCATCTTTCCCGACAACTAGGTAATCGCATCTACCTCCAATACACCTGCAACCTTGGGCTGTGGCATCCGAGCTGTATGATTCTGATAGTCATTTGCAGCCATAGTCTCAATAAGCGTATAGGCCTTGTCATAACTCTTTGTCCATAATGCTCCTCCTGCGGCTGCATCCACAATTGGTCTCGACTGCCATCCCAAACCATCATAAAAGGAGTTGATCACCATCTAATCTGGCATACCGTGATGCGGACATTTTCTGAGCATCTCTTTGTAACGCTCCCATGCCTCATATAAGGACTCGCCCTGTTGTTGCTCGAACTGAGAGATAGCCATCCTCATCTTTGCAGTCTTAGCCATTAGAAAGAACTTAGCTAAGAATTTATGTGCTAAGTCATCCCATGTGGTTATTGACCCTGACGACAAAGAATGTAGCCAACTCCTCGCCTTATCTCTCAGTGAAAATGGGAATAGTCGTAGTCTAATGGCTTCCTCCTTCACATCGTTGTATCTGAATGAGTCGCAGATCTCGATGAAGCTCAATAAGTGTTCATTCGGATCATCCGTAGCAGCACCCCCAAACTGAATCGAGTTTCGCACCATCTGAATAGTGCCCGGTTTGATTTCAAAGGTATTAGCTGCTATGGCCAGTCTGACTATTCTCGATTGTAGTCCATTTCTGTTCAGCATGGAATACTCCCTTAGAGCCTAATGCTCTTCTCTTTGCTCAAGTCTCGGTTCTTCTGCCATACTGACTGTAGTACTCTCTAACTGTGCTTACAAATTTCTCCGCACACTTGTTTTCCAACCTCTTCCGTTTATGTTATCCTGTGCTGGTGTTAATTCTGAGTTGGATGATCGCGTGTGCATAAAAATCTACAAGTACCTGCAACGAAAAACGAAACAAAAATAGAAATAAGAAATGATCAGACTTGTCTAAGTCATACAATATAGCTTTAAACTGATGAGGATTATTTAAATTAACGTTTTTCCCCGGCAATGGCGCCAAAAACTTGTTGCCTCTTTTATAGTTCTAATAAAAGACCTCTAACTCATGCAAGCATACATGTGTCAACAAGTAATACAGAGTAAGTAGAGTATCGATCCCACTGAGAAAGTTGTTAAACTTAAACTATCATGCATCAATTAACTCACCGTATCTATATGCTTAAACTAATGACTAAAAGTGTTGAATTAAACTAATTGTGAATACAAACTAAAAATAAGAATACAAATGGAATAAATATAATCTTGAAATAATGGGACCCTAACTTCATTTAATATCGCCACTATCATGCAAGAAGTGTTCACATAACACAAGAAAATAGCCAAGAGCACGAATAGAGTTATAACCATTTTTTAATGCACTATAACCTACTTACACAGCATCTACAGATGTTAGACTCCATATAATCAGCAATACAACCAAAATCACTATATGTCTATGTGAAATTGCAATTATATTGATTTTAAGCACAAGCCCTTATTCTAGCTCATACGGTGAAACAGTATATGTCTATCTGGTTCACAAAATACGGAAGCCATATACAATAGCCCCATATTCGCATGATATCATGACTATAATCCATACCTGTATGTTCATTGTCAATTCCATACAAATACTGAGATGAATGGTGATCAAGCATTCGTGCATGTAAAACAGTCATGACAGATATTCCATATGATATGTAAAACAACCCTAGCATTTAAATGTGCAACTAACTACATATTAAAATCCGTTAGAATCCCATAATGGAGTTTAGTTCATGACTGAACCTAAAGCCATTATGGGATCAGCGCTAAACATGATCAATAAGCAATAATTGAAATAAGAAAGATAGAACGACCAAACCCAATCGCTGAATAAAAACCAATGATAAACGCTTAAATCCTCATAGAAATCCAGTAGATCATAATGAAAATCGACAATGACAGAGAATCCCAAGAAGAATTGGAGAAATAGACGATTTGGCTTCGTTGTCCATTGGAATCTCTCCCAAGGTGTAAACCCTTGTTACTATGATGAAAATACGATAAAAATTATCAAGTGTACGTCTGACACCAGTCAGAATCGTTTTTAAAACCAATTACACATCATTTAATTAAAATTAAAATAAAACAAAATCACAGTATCAAAATCGCGCGCGGTCGCGCGCCTCTCCAATATATCTCTCACGCGGGCGCGAGACTTGCAAAATGTCTTGCCTTCGTCCCAAACCGAAGTCTTTGCGTGATGGTAGCGTTTCTCTGACTCGTCCTACCAGCGCCGCAAGAACTTGCGAGAAGTCATCATTGTATGGCCGTGTACTCGCGTGGGCACGCGTTCCATGCTCATCTTGTCGCGCGGCTCACAGTCTGTACTTTGTTTCTGGTTCTTTCATGTTGCTGCTACTACTACTTGTTCATTCATGAATGATCTCCTTGCTCCATTGCACCTCTATGCCATGTATTCCCCCGTTTATGCCTTGCCTCCATTAGCCTTGTATCCTCTAATACCACCAAAATTATGCCAATTCCTGCACTTATTCACCAAAAGGAGTTTTAAGTAAATGCAATATAAAATAACATGAAATGCAACGAAAACACAATAACATGTACTTAAGTTGGGCACAATTCGCATGAATTGGTATTCAAGAAGTAGGTAAAAATACTACTTATAATGTTCCCCACGGTGATACGCTAAGTCGAATGTATCCCTTATATAGCAACTCTTATAATTGAGCCATTAGTTTTTTCATCTCTACCGGTGCCATACGATACGGCGCTTTATATACCGGTGTTGTCCCTGGTGTCAAATCAATGACAAACTCAATCTCTCTATCTGGTGGCAATCCCGGGATCTCGTTTGGAAAGATATCAACGAAATCCCTTAAAATAGGTATTTGACTCAGTTCACTCTCGACTCGTCGAGTATCAACCACGTGAGCCAAATAACCTATACAACCCTTCCTATGCAAACTCTGTGCTTGCACCATTGTCAGACAATGAGATTGTCTTAGCGATTTACTACAATAAAATACCACCTTCGACTTATTCGGAGTCTTAAGGTGTACATACTTCTTCTTACAGTCTATAACTGTTTCGTGAACCGATAACTAATCCATTCCAAGGATTACATCGAACTCCCCCAAACGAATCGGTATCAAATCCACTTTGAGCTTAAATACTCGCAATTCGGTATAAAAAATTCCTATGAATGTATTCTACGGGGATAATTTCCTTGTTCACTACTTCTACGTTCATAGGGTGTTCTAATCTTTCACGGGGTAAGTCTAACTGTTTAGCAAATTCTTCAGAAACAAAAGAGCAGGTAGCACCCGAATCAAATAACACGTATGCATCTATATCATTGATCGGAATGATACCTGACACCACGTCCTTAGACTTCACCACATCTTGTACGGTCATGTTAAACGTTCGTGTCGTTGGTCTGTTGGCTTGACTGGCTGACCCTCCAATGTTTAGTCCATTGTTGTTGTTGTTGCGGTTGCCGCTAGCTGCATCGCCCTTTTTCTTTGGGCAGTCCTTAATTTGATGGTATGTGGCCCCACATGAGAAACATCCTCCCTTCTGCTTATCCGGACACTAAGGAGCCATGTGCCCCGGTTGTCATAGCGATAACAAACACTCTTTCCCTTCATGCACTCCCCCGAGTGATTCCTCCCACAGTTGTTACACTTCATACTTTTCTTGGCCTCTCCTCCAGACTTAATGCCTCCAGAGGATTGGCTCTCCGTCCATTTACGCTTGTTGGGGTTGCTGCCTCCGCTGCTTCCCCCTTTATATGCTTCTTGACCTGCTTTCTTTTCTTGTTTGAATCGAGCAATGGCTTCATTGCCTCCTTCGGCAATGATAGCCCTTTCCAATAGATCAGAGTAAGTCTTAATCATTAGTACGACCACTGCTTTCTGCACCCATGGTTTCAGTCCTAATTCGAACCTTCTTGCCTTCCTGGCCTCCGTGTCAACCTGATGTGAAGCGAATCGGGCCAGCTCGTTAAATTTTGTCGCGTACTCTGTGATAGACATACTACCTTGCCTCAATTCCAGAAACTTAACCTCCATATCCTGTTGTGTATTCTCTAAGAAGTAATTCTTGAGGAATAGCTCCTTAAATCTGTCCCAAGGAATAACTCCCTCTTCTACTCGCCCCTTATTTGCTTTCCACAAATATTTAGCTTCGTCCTTCATCATGAAAGTGGCAAAACCTGTCTTTTGTGCTTCGGCCACATGTGCGACCTCAAACACCTTCTCCATCTCTTCTATCCATGCCTGGGCTTCAATTGGGTCCAGGGTTCCTCGGAACTCCGGTGGTCTTACCAATTTAAAGTCCTTAATATAACGCCCCCAAATTCAGGTACTTGAAACCTGAACTTGGTGCATTACGATACCATTTCTATGAGCGGAAATAATACTAATAATAATAACAATAATATAAATACCAAGCTTAACTTACATTTATCAGAGTCTAATCCCAAGTACGCAACTTTTACTACATTCTTTACATGATATATAATATATATCATTATATTAATACAGTCTAACTATTACAAAAAATACCAATAATCATATTCTGTTTGCTTTCACTGGTTCTTGTCTAAACCTTCGGGTTAATCATGCCTAGCTGAAAATATTTAAATTTAAAGCAATAATGAGCATTTGGGTGCCCAGTAAGTAATAACAATTATAAATATAATTAGCTAAAAGAATTAAATGTTTTCTTTGTACATCACATCTACAACAAATCAATAGTTGTGAAGTAAACTGAACCGATAATAATAACATAACAATTCTATCTCAAATTTTTGAAACTACGTATTGACTATAAATAGGGTTAAGGTGACATAATATGAACATTGTTTTCAATTTTTGAATAGGTTTAGCAAAACTTCATCTACAAACCATCATAACTTACGGGCACGAAGGTGTACATCCCATGGGCCCTGTATTGATCAATACTACATGCAAGAATGATATTATCGTTCACTCTGTCCGCCTTGGGAGCATAAAAGTTTTCCCATGTTCGGGATGTTCATACTTAGTTTGGAATCAGAACAAAAACAATTTGATTGGATACAAAAAGGTTTTATCATATTCAACGATATTTCTAAATTTGTGTCTAGTTGGTCAAATAGCTTAGTCGACTTTTTACATAATGTATACATATATGGGGATCGGTAGGTATATATATATATATATATATATATATATATATATATATATATATATATATATATATATATATATATATATCAACATGTGTTTAAATACAATGATTATCCAAGTGAGGTCACTTTCATATAACCATATTTAGAAATTAACGATTGCAGGAATATATATCTCCAATTATATAATATAATATCATGTTGATAAACAATGATCGGATATAATATATATGACAATAGGGTTAATAATCTGGTACAATAATAATATAAATCTGAAACTTTCTTACTCATGTTCATTGTATAAAGGAAATGCAAAGGTAGGATATTTGTCTAGTCTGCTGCTTACAATACGCAACTTAGTTTTATCTTTTATACCAAAACCTATCATTAATAAGATCATTTGATCGATTAGAATAACATACTATAACACATAGCACTACTTATTGCAGTCAGCACATAACCTAATCACCTTGTCACACATATTCAACAGTCATTGAATCACCAACAAACATTAATACAGTCAAAATATCTAAGTCCAGATCAATTTCTAAAACATGTCGGTCTACCGACGGCTTTATCAGGTAATATCGAGTCTAAAACTCTATCATGTAGCTCAACATCTGTAAGTATCAGTCATATTATTTTTAAATGACTTATAATAGTTTTTAAACATTTATTATAATTTATCATGAATTTTCAAACACCAGAATCATTATTAAATGATTTAAATATTAAACAATTCTATTATCATTAACATTTAATTAATATTAAACTATTAATGAAACCATTGCCAAAATATTAAAGTTATTTATAATAACTTAGAATATTTTTAAAGTATTTATATACCCTTAAATGATTTTTAAAATATTTAAAATCATTTTAAATAATTACCATTAATAGTAAAATATTAATGCATTATCTATCAAAATATTAAAAGTCATTAATTATAACTTAAAATATTTTTAATTCATTTATATCCTTTTTAAATAATTTTTAAATAAATAAAATTAGTTTTAAATTATTTATTTAATATAATTATTAAATAAACTTAATATCATTAATATTAAATTAATATCATTAATATTAAATTATTAATGAAATTATCCTTTAAATATTAAAAGTTATATTTTATAAATTAAAATATTCTTAAACACTTTATTTTCATTTAAAATGATTTTTATAATATTAAAAATCATTTTAAACTAATTTATTTAATATATTTATTAAATAACTTTAATATCATTAATATTAATTTATTCATGGGAATTCTCAAAATATTGAAAATTAAATTTTATAATTTAAAATATTTTTAAACACTTTATTCTTATTTAAAATGATTTTCATAATATTAAAAATCATTTTTTCTCTAATTTATTTAATACACTAATTATTTAAATTAAATATCATCAATATTCAAATAATTATAATTTTTAATAAAAATATCCTAAATTATCAAAAGTTATTTTTCATAATTTAAAATAATTTTTAAAACCATTTTTGTAATTTTTATAATTTATTTTCTATTTTTAATTAAATTTTGGAATTAATTAATTAAAATTAACTAAGTGTGACACCCCCAAAAATAGATATACATCACCCATCTTGAGTCGTCAGATACATGGTACAAAATACAAATACAACTTAATTATATAAACGTCGTGTAAAAATACGACAAAACATAGCTGAGAGTTTTAATAAGAATATTTCATCTAGACAATATCCACACTCAAAGGAGTTCTCATTACATTTATTATCACACTATTTAACAGAATAGTGAGGACTACTAATGCTATCATCTGGACCGTCACTACGTTCCCCGATTCGTCCTAGCTATATTCTCATTTTCTGAAGAGAACAGTGAAAGAAAGGGTGAGCTCAACTAGCCTAGTAAGAAATATTATGACTAAGATAATGCAGAATAAATAATCATTAGCCTTCAACAATGTTAAACTGATAAAATATAAAAGACATCAAGTTTAGCTACACCGGAACAAGCAATACATTAAAAGAGTCAAGTAGAGAATAAAATCTACTATCTTCTATGATTTAAAAAGTTTTTCATCAACTTAATCGCTGAGACTCAGATTAATAAATAAACCACATCATCGAATCATCCATGCACTACGGGCCAAGGATATTCATTAAATCATCAATGGGCATGACTATACCGAATAATCCCTGGTCATAATCATACCAAAAATTGTCCATCAATGCACTACAGGCCACTGAGGGTTTTTACCGCATCATTCGTCACATTACGGTCATGACTAAACCAAATAATCCCTAGTCATAATCCATCTATGCACGTAAGCCAAAGATGACTTTTATCACAATATAAATGTGAGAATGATGACAATGATATAAGCATTAATCAAACGAAAACAAGGATAAATATTAAAGACTTTAAATTTATCCAAATATTATCAATCACTTAATAAACTCATAATCTAATATTAATTATAAACAATTTATTTCAGTTGTTTATACTTTACCAAATAATGCATTTAATCATTCAAAAATGCCATACTCATAAGATTTCATCACCAATGATCAAATTCCTTATCAAAAATTTGCATATACCCTATATAGGATTCCCAAGCCATAAAATCTTATTTACTAATTTTTCAACTTCACATAACATATTTAACTCATATGTTCGTAACTAATCCATTTTCATGAAAAATTACCAAATCAACTTGTTATTTTTCTATCCTTTGCCCAAACATATATACATATATTTCATACACAACAAGTATTTTTTTATAATTTTTTAACTCCCTTAAGTATTTTTCAAAAATTAATTTCTAATTAATTCCTTAAGAAATTAGCTACCTCAAGTTTAACTCCAAAAATTCCCAAATCTTGGCAGGATCTTACACATATTAACGTGAGCTTCCAGCTTAAATTCCATGGTCATCGGAGTTATAGAACTCCGGTTATAGCATTTTTCGTTAGAAAAACCTAAATATTGAAATAGTCATAACTTGCTCATTTTAAGTCGGTATGAGCTCATTCTTGGACAGGAGATACTTTATACCATATATTTTCATATCCCAAAAGGCCAAAATTTTTCTCACAAACTAAGTAGCCGAAAATGCCCTTTTAAATTTCTGGACACTACCCTTTTTGGTACTTTGCAGTTTTTGACTCCTTTGCTAAAATTAGTCCATACGAAAATCTACAACACCTTTTCCAGTGATTCCACTTGGATAAGTTAGAAAACTCATAGATCTAACTCTAGAACTTGACCACACTCAAAAATTCGAAATATAACAGGAGATATGGTCAATTGAATTTCATATTCCATTTTCACCAAAATCTGATTTTCCATCCTTTGTGATTTCTAAGAAACTTTCATGTTTTCACATAATAACCAACATAAACTCATCATGACAATGACATAATAATTCAATAAAACAAGTTCAAGAATAAATTTTAAAGATTTATAAGTTAATTTATCCTGAACTCAATAATGTCCAAATTGTCAACATGATACTGCTTTGTGGAAAAAAATTCAAGAATGCTCAGAAGAATATTTCCACGAAAAGATACTGGATGAAGCACAAATATCCAGGATATTCCACTAATTTCAAGAAATATAGAAGCCAAAGCTTTAACCAACTGTGTATAATAGAATATATGAAAGCGCAAATGGATTTTTTGCGCCATGCGGTAATCACGTCTTGGATCATTTCCATAATTTAATAAGAAATGAATACAAAGGATCATTCACCATGCATGTGGTAATCCACACAGATAGACTATTCCAACAGAATAATAAAGAATGGAATAACAAAAGGATTCACCATGCATGCGATAGATCGCACAGATAGGTTATTCCCAATAGAATAATAAATAACGGAACGAATCAAATGCATGAATCCGACCGGCAAGCGGGATATTCCAACGAATAATAAATAATGGAACCCGGTCATGCGTAAGCATGCATGCGAGGATATTACGGTGGAATAATAAATAATGGAACCAGTCATGCGTAAGCAGCGCAGACGATGGATATTAAGACGAGAATAATATAGAATGGAATAATAGAAGAATTTCACCATGTATGTAGTACTTCGCATAGACAGGTTATTCCAACATAATAATAAGGAATGAAATAACAGAAGAATTTCACCATGTATGCGGTATTTCGCATAAACAGGTTATTCCAACATAATAATGAAGAATGGAATAACAACTCTTACGAGTATTGAAAGAAAATAATTCTCTTCATGAATACGAAAGAATAATACCCCTTACCTTAGAAAGAAGAGTATTCCGACTGCTAGGGTGAGGATATACTCGAAGAAAACTTGCACTACGCTCAAAGCTTTCTTAAACTCTAAAGAAATACGCTCAAGATTATAGAAGAAGAATTCTCTGATCTTCTGGTGTGATTTCAATTCTAACTAAGCATTCTATTTATAGGAAAATAGAAAGGATACTATGCAATAAAATAATAAATATATATATATATATATTATTTAAAATCTAATAAAATAAATAACTTTATAAAAGTATTCTGTTTTATATAAAAAGATTTTACTATGCAAAACACTATGCAAGCACTATGCAACACTACGCATAATAAAATATAATATATTCTATTTATAATCTAATAAAACAAATAACTTTATAAAAGTATTACATTTTATATAAAAAGATTTTACTATGCAAAAACACTATGCATAATAAAATATAATATATTCTATTTATAATCTAATAAAACAAATAACTTTATAAAAGTATTACATTTTATATAAAAAGCTTTTCTATTTTATTACATTAATAATACTAATAAAACAAAACTCATCATCATTATTATAATTCACACTATTAATTGACCGAATTAGTTTCCGGAAAGAGGGGCTTTCAATAAGATTTCTCCCTATTAGCGGCGTAATTAGGTGACCAAACCTCTCCTTGAGGTGTGAACTTCAGACATCGTTAATATTGCAAATAATAATATTAATAAGTTTGTTATCTAAATTATTGATTTAATAATATACAAAATATTGACAATAATTGAATCAAATAACGTGAGATACTATGCAATAAATTACTGTAGCAATAATTGAACAAAACTGAGTGACTTCTCACGTAAGCATCAATAATCAATACCGTGTGCTACTATGCAACCACGCATATTACTGTAGGTGTTTCAACAGTTAATGGTAAAACTTCCGCTGTTATTTTCATAAAAATATTTTTGTCGTTTTCTCAATCTGACAATAATTCCATTGTGGTGTCCACCAATGATTGTACCATCGTACGGATATTCCCCGACAAAAAGAATATTCCCCGACCAATCGAATATAATACAACAACTTGCATACTTTGCAAAATCTATAAATATTACCCATAACTATAACATTATATCAAATCCACACCATAATATTCAAAAAAAATATTTCGAGAAATTTAAATCTTTATTCAAAAAATTTGGGGTCTCACAATCTCCCCTCCTTATGGAATTTCGCCCTCGAAATTTACGTGCGTACGTACAGTATCTAGAAGAGATGAGGATACCTTGACTTCATTTTAGATTCTAACTCTTGAGGTATAACCTTTGAGTGTTGAATACGATCCTTTTTATCCAAGATTTTAACACGTATCTCCTCATATGTTAAATCTTCTGCTATCTCGTCTAGTTCTAATTTAATAACGTGGTTCGGGTCATCCACATATTTACGTAACATCGATACGTGAAAAATGTTATGAACACACGACATACTTGGCTGTAAAACGAGTCTATAGGCCACAGTTCCTACTCGATCGTTCAAATGGGCTAATGAAATCGAGGGTTGAGATTTCTTCTCTTCAGCAACTCTTGCTTTTAAAATAATGCCCTCTTGAACCTTCTTCTTCGTATTCATCAGCTCCGGGTCTATAGCTGTAGCAGCTTTAACATTATCGAGTAAAGTCAGTTCTAATCATATATTCGTTATCTTCACGTAGGTTCGTATATTCGCACTTATAAACGCATATGATCTTCTACTCAATGCGTTAGCTACCACGTTCACTCTTCCACAATGATATTGAATGGTATGATTGTAATATTCAACAGCTCAAGCGAACGTCTTTGGCGCATTATACGTTCGTTTTGGTTGAAAAAATATTTAAGGGTTTTGTACTGGGTCAATACAAAATTCGATTCCACGCTCTGGGGTAGGTCAAGAAGTCTTCAGGGAATACGTCAGGAAATTTATTAACAATAGAAATATCATTCAAAACTGTGACTCTCATCCAAGACTTGGATAACACATGTAATGAAGGTTTCTCCTAATGGAGCTTCAACATATAAGTCAAAGTCTAATTTCTTCAAAGTCAAATTTAAACGTTGAGCGCAAGCAAGAGAGATAAAATATTGGGTAGAATCGGTATCTAATAAGGTATAGACTTCGCAAGAATTTATGATTAACTAACCCGTGTTAACTTCGTTCGGGTTACTTGCTTTTTGAGAAGTCACGAAAAACACTCTTCCTGAAACCACCGACTTTGTTTTGTCCGTATCCGCCTTTGGTGCCACCGTCCTAGTTGGACTTGATTTCGCTACAGGACAAAATCGAGCTATGTGACCATCTTTTCCACAACTAAAACATACCTTGGAAGGCTGTGAATAGTTTGGACTTATGTGTCCCTCCTCTCCGCATCTATAGCATCTAATCGGCGGTCGTTCTCCTCCCCTAGAATTTGTTGCTGCTGCCGACGTCTTCCCATCATCATTAAATCTTCTCTTCTTGAATTTTTCCACTTCTATTATCTTGGCCATGATTACCACCGAAGTGGTTACAATTCTTGGCATGATAATTTCCCCCACGATGGTTATCATTGTTTCGATGGCCGTTGCCACCGGTAAGATTATTATTGTGTTGTTGGTCGTTACCTTTTGCTTGAGCTAAATCAACGTTCTCATGTGCTTCATTGCTTATCTCAACATTTTTAGGTGCCATTCTCAAACACTGTCACAAAACAAGGGTTAATTAACATATCACATATTATCCCTATACTCTGACCGACCAATTAAATACCAAATAAACTTAGGTAGGTCATACTAGCGAAGGAATTCCCCGTCTCTCCCCTCCTAGTTCTAGTCTCAAATCTCAGCCAGGGATCATATCCCTAAGCTTTGATACCAACTGTGACGCCCCCCAAAAATAGGTATACATCACCCATCTTGAGTCACCAGATACATGGTACAAAATACAAATACAACTTAATTATACAAACGTCGTGTAAAAATACGACAAAACATAGCTGAGAGTTTTAATAAGAATATTTCATCTAGACAATATCCACACTCAAAGGAGTCCTCATTACATTTATTGTCACACTATTTAACAGAATAGTAAGGACTACTAATTCTATCATCTGGACCATCACTCCGTTCTCCGACTCGTCCAAGTTATATTCTCATTTCCTGAAGAGAACAGTGAAAAAAAGGGTAAGCTCAACTAGCCCAGTAAG
Source organism: Panax ginseng (assembly GCA_020205605.1). NCBI lineage: Eukaryota > Viridiplantae > Streptophyta > Magnoliopsida > Apiales > Araliaceae > Panax > Panax ginseng. The sequence goes on along the minus strand of CM035132.1, from coordinate 147,694,507 downwards.
AAATATTATAACTAAGATAATGTAGAATAAATTATCATTAGCCTTTAACACTGTTAAATTGATAAAATACAAAACACATCAAGTTTAACTGTAGCGGAACAAGTTATCCATTAAAAGAGTCAAGTAGAGAATAAAATCTACTATCTTCTATGATTTAAAAAAATTTTCATCAACTTAATCGCTGAGACTCAGCTTAATAAATAAACCACATCATCGAATCATCCCTGCACTACGGGCCAAGGATATTCATTAAATCATCAATGGTCATGACTATACCGAATAATCCTTGGTCATAATCATAACAAAAACTGACCATCAATGCACTACATGCCACTAAGGATTTTTACCACATCATTCGTCACATTACGGTCATGACTATACCAAATAATCCCTAGTCATAATCACACCAAGTCAATCTATGCACGTAAGCGAAAGATGACTTTTATCACAATATAAACATGAGAATGATGACAATGATATAAGCATTAATCAAACGAAAACAAGGATAAATATTAAAGACTTTAAATTTATCCAAATATTATCAATCACTTAATAAACTCATAATCTAATATTAATTATAAACAATTTATTTCAATTGTTTATACTTTACCAAATAATGCATTAATCATTCAAAAATGCCATACTCATAAGATTTCATCACTAATGATCAAATCCCTTATCAAAAATCTGCATATACCCTATATAGGATTCCCAAGCCATAAAATCCTATTTACTAATTTTTCAACTTCACATAACTTATTTAACTCATATGTTCGTAACTAAACCATTTTCATGAAAAATCACCAAATCAACTTGTTATTTTTCTATCCTTTGCCCAAACATATATACATATATTTCATACACAACAAGTATTTTTTTCATAATTTTTTAACTCCCTTAAGTATTTTTCAAAAATTAATTTCTAATTAATTCCTTAAGAAATTAGCTAATTAATTTCTATTTACACATGTTAACGTGAGCTTCCAGTTTAAATTTTATGGTCATCGGAGTTATAGAACTCCGGTTATAGCGTTTTTCGTTGGAAAAACCTAAATATTAAAATAGTCATAACTTGATCATTTTAAGTCGGAATGAGCTCATTTTTGGACAGGAGATACTTTATACCATATATATTCATATCCTAAAAGGCCGGAATTTTTCTCACAAATTAAGTGGCCGAAAATGCCCTTTTAAATTTCTGAACAGTAGCTTTTTTGGTACTTTGCAGTTTTTGACTCCTTTGCTAAAATCAGTGAACACAAAAATCTACAACACCTTTTTCAGTGTCCAATTGGATAAGGTAGAAAACTCATAGTTCTAACTCTAGAACTTGACCACACTCAAAAATTCAAAATATAATAGGAGATATGGTCAATTGAATTTCATATTCCATTTTCACCAAAATCTGATTTTCAACCCTTTGTGATTTCTAAGAAACTTTCATGTTTTCACATAATAACCAACATAACTCATCATGACAAAGACATAATAATTCAAAAAAACAAGTTCAAGAATAAATTTTAAAGATTTATAAATTAATTTATCTTGAACTCAATAATGTCCAAATTGTCAACATGATACTGCTTTGTGGATAAAAATTCAAGAATGCTCAGAAAAATATTTCCATGAAAAGATACTGGATGAAACGCAAATATCCAAGATATTCCACTAATTTCAAGAAATATAGAAGCCAAAGCTTTAACCAACTGTGTATAATAGAATATATGAAACTGCAAATGGATTTTCGCCGCCGTGCGGTAATCCACGAATGTGAGATCATTTCCATAATTTAATAAGAAATGAATACAAAGGATCATTCACCATGCATGTGGTAATCCACACTGACAAGTTATTCCAACAGAATAATAAAGAATGGAATAACAGAAGGATTCACCATGCATGCGATAGATCGCATATGAGATGATTATTCCCAACGAATAATAAATAATGGAACTGGTCATGCGCGTAATCTTGCTTGACCCGAGGATATTCCAACAGAATAATAAATAATGGAACCGGTCATGCATAAGCATACGAACAAGATATTATTATGAGAATAATAAAGAATGGAACGGTCATGCGTAAAGCGCATACGCAGACGAGGATATTAAACGAGAATAATAAAGAATGGAAAAATAGAAGAATTTCACCATGTATATGCGATTACTTCACATAGAGCGAAAGTTATTACAACATAATAATAAGGAATGGAATAATGAAGAATTTCACCATGTATGCGGTGCTTCGCATAAACAAAGTTATTCAACATAATAATGAAGAATGGAATAACAACTCTTACGAGTATTGAAAGAAAATAATTCTCTACATGAATACGAAAGAATAATACCCCTTACTTTAGAAAGAAGAGTATTCCGACTGGTAGGGCGAGGATATACTCGAAGAAAACTTGCACTACGCTCAAAGCTTTCTTAAATTTTAAAGAAATACGCCCAAGATTATAGAAGAAGAATTCTCTGAACTTCTGGTGTGATTTCAATTCTAACTAAGCATCCTATTTATAGGAAAATAGAAAGGATGCTATGCAATAAAATAATATATATATATATATATATATTATTTAAAATCTAATAAAACAAATAATTTTATAAAAGTATTCTGTTTTATATAAAAAGATTTTACTATGCAAAACACTATGCATAATAAAATATAATATATTCTATTTATAATCTAATAAAACAAATAACTTTATAAAAGTATTCTGTTTTATATAAAAAGCTTTTCTGTTTTATTACATTAATAATACTAATAAAACAAAACTCATCATCATTATTATAATTCGCACTATTAATCGACCAGGTCGTTCCCAGGAAAGAGGGAGCTTTCCAATAAGGATTTCTCCCTATTGGCGCGCAATTAGGTGAAACCTCTCCTTGGCAGAACTTCTAGACATCGTTAATATTACAAATAATAATATTAATAACTTTGTTACCTAAATTATTGATTTAATAATATAAAAAATATTGACAATAATTGAATCAAATAACGTGAGATACTATACAACAAATTAGTGTAGCAATAATTGAACAAAACTGAGTGACTTCTCACGTAATCATCAATAATCAATACCGTGTGCTACTATGCAACCACGCGTATTACTGTACTTTTAACACCGGGTGTTTCAACAGTTAATGGTAAAACTTCCGCCGTTAATTTCATAAAAATGTTTTTGTTGTTTTTTCAATCCGACAATAATTTTGTTGTGGTGTCCACCAATGATTGTACCGTCGTACGGATATTCCCCGACCAAAAAGAATATTCCCCGACCAATCGAATATAATACAACAACTTACATACTTTGAAAAATTTATAAATATTACCCACAACTATAACATTATATCAAATCCACACCATAATATTCACAAAAATATTTTGAGAAATTTAAATCATTATTCATAAAATTTTGGGTCTCACACTAAGTCTGTCGCTAAAGCCTTTGGCGACAGAAAAACGTCGCCTTAGGTGTTCTTGAGCCCAAGAACACTCACAGGTCAGTGTTCAAGGGGTCAACTTTGACCACTTATAATTTTCTGTTCATGCTTGTTCTAGGAAATCTAAGACTTCAATCGTGTAGTAAACATGTAGTACTACAATTATCAACTACCACTTTGGTCACACAATAATTTAAAAGCAAGATCTAAGCCTTTAAAACCATTGTCAGGGCTGTTTTGGGTTTTCTGGGTAACCTAGAAACCTAGATAGTTCCGTTCAGGCACTTTGTGGCTTAAAATTATAAGGGTTCTGGTTGATGTTATAGTATTCTAATTGTTTCACATTGTAGTCTACACAACAAGGTACAAATAACGTTCATCAAAGTAGTCCAAATACATCATAATCATTATATATGTTACGGTCAAACCTTGTCAGAAAGGTTGTTCATCCCTTTTCTGGAAATTCCAGAAAACATACATTTAGTTCGAGTAGGCTAGTTTGACCAGCCACTCCATTCGATACGTTAATAGTTTGAAGTATCTAAGACCATGGATCTAAAGTCCACATTATAGGCTACAAACTAGATACTAACACATAATCAAAACACCAAAAAAATGACAGATCTGGACGTTACAAAAGCTTGTCAGATGCTGGAAAACACTTTCTGGGTTACCCATAATTCGTCCGGTCATGCCTGGTCAATGGGTTTTAACCGTTTATAAAATGAAATCTAGACATCATCAAACCTTGATTCGAGTTACAGAACAAAGACCACATAACATACTACCATTTTCAAACATTTAAAACACTAAAGCACATAATAGACAAGGATTAAATAGGTCTACATTCATTGTTAGACAACATCTTTAACATTTTCCAGATTTTCAAAAACTTAAATTTTGAGCCTATAGATGTTATGGATCTGGGATTTAACAACCCAGATCACTAAATGACACCCTTTAACATAACTTATAACAACAAATTACAACATCCAACACAAATCACAAGTTTTAGAAATTTTAGGGTTTATACCTATTTGATGTCCCATTTTTTATTCTGATCCCACTTAGTTGATCTTGTCTTGCTAAGTAATGATATTAGCTTTGGTTCTCACCCTCCCTCACTCTAAAATTTTGGATTTTAGAGAGAGAAGGGTCTAGGTTCATATGAGAAATAATGTAAGCATTTCTCTTTCTCCAATATTTATATTGTAATACAATGCAATGTATATGGCTGATCTACTAAGGCTGATTGCTGGCATATAGAGCATAAGAAAGTCTTAGGGTTGTTTACCAACTCCCATCTTGGCTAGATTTACAAATTATGTCCAATAATGCAAGTGGGGCATGCTTGTCATTTAGCTTTTAAAATTAAGGGCAAACTAGTAACTTGTCAAACCCTTAGGGTTTAACCCTAAGGTTTAGCACAATTAATTTATAAGATATCTAAATTAGGGTTTGAAAATACAACATTTTAGTTTCTTAAAAATGTAATTTAGAGTTTACTAATTATAATTAGTTTTCTAATTGCATTATACTTGAAAATTAGGTTTAGGTCTTACAAACGATAACTAAGATTGCTAATTAGGTTTAGATCTTGCAATTTACAAATTAGGATTTATAATTTAAATATTAGGGTTTTTAGAAATTAAGATTTCTAAATATTAATTAGGGTTTCTCTAATTAAAGTAAAATTCTATAATACTTAACCTTAATTGAGACGCCCCCAAAATAGGTATACATCACCCATCTTGAGTCACCAAAATACACGCTGCAAAATTCAAATACAACTTAATTATACAACAGTCGTGTAAAATATGACAAAACATAATCTAAGAGTTTTAATAAGAATATTGTCATCTAGAAAATATCCACACTCAATGGAGTCCTCATTACATTTATTGTCACACTATTTAACAGAATAGTGAGGACTACTAATGCTATCATCTAGACCGTCACTCCGTTCCCCCACTAGTCCGGCTATGTTCTCATTTTCAGAAGAGAGAACAATGAAAGAAAAGGTGAGCTCAACTAGCCCAAGAAGAAATATTACGACTAAGATAATGCATAATAAATTATCATTAGTCTTCAACAATATTAAAGCGATAAAATACAATAGACATCAAGTTTAAGCAAGCAGCGGAATAAGCAATCCATCGGAAGAGTCAAGTAGAGCATGATATCTACTATCTTCTATGATTTAAAATGTTTTCATCAATTTTTATCATTTGAGACTCGACTTAATAAATAAACCACATCATCGAGTCATCCACCTTTCTACGGCCAAGGATATTCATTAAATCATCAATGGTCATGACTATACCGAATAATCCCTTGTCATAATCATACCAAAAACTATCCATCAATGCACTACAGGCTACTAAGGACTTTTGCCACATCATTTATAATATTACGGGTTATGATTATACCGAATAATCCCTAGTCATAATCATACCAAGTCCATCTATGCACATAAGCCAAAGATGACTTTCATCACAATATAAGCATGAGGATGATGACAATGACATAATAATTTAATAAAACAAGTTCAAGAATAAATTTTAAAGATTTATAAGTTAATTTATCTTGAAATCAATTACGTCCAAATTGTCAACATGATACTGCTTTGTGGAGTAAAATTCAAGAATGCTCAGAAGAATATTTCCATGAAAAGATACCGAATGAAGCGCAAATATCCAGGATAATCTACTAATTTTATGGAGTATAGAAGTCAAACCTTTAACCAAATGAGTATCATAGAATATATGAAACTGTAAATGGTTTTTCACCCGTCATGCGGTAATCCACGTAGACAGATCATTTCCACAATTTAATAAGGAATGAATACGAAGGATTATTCATCATGCATGTGATAATCCACATAGACAGGTTATTCCAACAGAATAATAAAGAATGGAACCAGGTCATGCGTAATCCGCATATAGACAGGATATTCCAACAAAATAATAAAGAATGGAAAAATAGAAGAATTCACCATGCATGCGATAGACCGCACAGACAAGTTATTCAAATAGAATAATAAAGAATGGAACCAGGTCTAGCATAATCCGCACAGATAGGATATTCCAAAAGAATAATAAAGAATGGAATAACAGAAGAATTTCACCATGTATGCGGTTCTTCGTATAGATAGGTTATTCTAACATAATAATAAAGAATGGAATAACAAAAGAATTTCACCATGTATGCGGTACTTCGCATAGACATGTTATTCCAACATAATAATAAAGAATGGAATAATAATAGCTCTCTTCATGAATACGAAAGAAATAATACCCCTTACCGTATAAAGAAACGGGATACTGGAGTAGAGAGGTAGTAGACTTCTCTTCTTTTTTCTCTCTATAATTTCTCTCTGTAATAATTGCTCTATAGCTTAGTGAATTTGTGAGAAATGAAGAAAGATTCAGAATCTATTTATAGGAAAATATAGTTTCGATAATTGCACGTTTTGGGGCTCAAAATATTACAGTACAATACCTTCAACTTTTCTTTCATTTTTAATTTAGTCGTGGAAGTATTATCAAACTCGCACCACCTCCCGTAATAGTAAATAATGTGAATCAATAGTTCAATCGTGTGAATCAATAGTTATAATCATGTGAAAATACGAATTACTGTATAGTACCTCCATCTATACCTCCATTTTAGCTTAGTCATGCAAGTATTATAAATCTTGCACCAAACTCCCCTAATAGTACAAGAATGTGAATCAATAGTACACATATGTGAACAAATAGTTATAATCATGTGAATTAATAGCAATTAATTGCTCATTTATCCGGTTAATTACCCGATTGGTCAGTATAACTTCTAGACATCAATTAATATTGAAATAAATGTCGATTTCCACTAACACTAATAATTCCAACACAATGGAACTATCAATTTCATCTTTAATAAACACAAACTTATTCATCATTAATATTATAACTTTCATAATATTTAACAACTGTGTCGTTTCTAGGAAAGAGGGGCTTTTCGATAAGGATTTCTCTTTATTGGTAGCCTTGATTAGATGACCAAACATCTCCTTGATGAACTTCTAGACATTGTAAATATTGCAATTTAATAATATGAATAACTTTGTCGTCTCAATTATTGATTTAATAATATATCATATAATGCAGATGATATTGTGACAATAATCGAATCAATAATATGAGAGATATGATGCAATAATTACTGTGGCAATAATTGAGTATAACTGAGTGACTTCTCACGTAAGCATCAATAATCAATACCATGTGCTACTATGCAACCACACGTATTACTGTACTTTTACTACCGGGTAGTTCAACTGTTTAATGGTAAAACTTTCACCGTTATTTTTATAAAAAGATAATTATGTCATTTTCTAACTACGACAATACTTCCATTATGGGGTCCACCAATGATTGTGCAGTCGTACGTATATTCTCTATTAAAACGAATATTCCTTAACCAATCGAATATTATATAACCACTTGCTTACTTTGCAAAATTTATAAATATTACCCACAACTATAACATTATATCAAATCCACACCATAATATTCAAAAATATATTTCGAGAAAATTATTCTTTATTCATAAAAGTTGGGGTCTTACATAATCATACTAACAAAGTTACATAACAGTCCCGAACTCAAATTGAGTTTTAAATTAGGGTTTCTAACTTTTAGAAATTAGGGTTTTTTAATTTAGAGATTAGGTTTTTCCTAATTATTATATAAATGTATAATAACTGTCATTAGACACAATAACACAGTATTACAACTACAAAATGAGTTAACAAATTTTTTAAAGTCGTAATTGACTTTCGAATTAGGGTTTCTAATCAATTAGAGTCCATAAAAATTGTTATTTGGAATCTATGGAGACTACTGTTCGACATTCACTCATACTTAGTTTATTATTATATATATTTTTTATTTTAATTTGTAGTATATTATATAATTGTATTGTTTATTTATTAAATTTACTTTATTAAATTAAATTAAATTAAATCATTTTATTTTATTTTATTTATTAAACTAAATTAAATTAAATTTTTATTACTTTTTATTTTATTTTGTATTATATTATAAAAGTTATAATTTAATTTAATTTAATTTGATTTCGTAATTAAAATTATTTTATTTTATTTTATTTTATCTTGTATTATATTATATATATATTATATAATTTTAATGTTTTTTATTAAACTAAATTAAATTAATTAAATTTATTTTATTTTAAATTTAATTTAATTTAATTTAGATTATTTAAATTTAATTAAATTTATTTTATTTTATTTTATTATTTTTATTTAATTTTATTTTTATTGAATTGTATTTTATTTATTAAATTAAATCAAAGTTTTTTTATTTTATTCAAATTAATTTAATTTAATTTTTATTTTATTTTACTTTATTTTGTATTATATTATGTTTTTTTTATTTTTTAAAATTTATTTTATTTAATAAACTAAATTAAATTATATTTACTTTATTTTATTTTAGTAGTAAGAAACTAAGTAAATGGTACTTAGTTTATGATTTATTAATATTGGGAAACTAATTACTAATCTGATACATGCAAGGCCATAAATATTACGCAATTTCATAATTACGATAGAATTTACATCATAAATCAAATCGTAAATAACAAATATATCAAGATTAAAAACAATCATAAAATCAGTTACATTATGATAAGGAACCCAAATTTGATATCAATATTCTGCAATATTCCAAATTCCAAATAATATGCAGTCCACAAACCCAAAATCAAATTTTTAATTTCAGCAATCAGCAATATAAACAAGAAGAATAGGACCTAAATTTTCAACCCACAAATTCACAGCAACAACATATTATCCAAATTGGGTTAATCTCATATTCAAACTCAAACTAAACCTAAAACAAATTAAGCCATAAATTTCACAATTTGCAATAAATTAACCCTAAAAACCTAATACATGGCAGAAAACTAACCTTGAAATTGAATTAATGTGCAAACTAACCGACGGTGGTGCCTGGTGGTGGTGCCTGGTGTTGACGGTGGTGCCTGGTGGTGGTCGTGGTGGTGGTTCCTGGTTGTGTGACGGTGGTGCCTGGTGTTAGTGGCGTCTACTAGTGGTGGCCGGAACCGCTCGACAATGATGGTGGTGGTGGCAGTACGTGGTGGTGGTAGTGGCAGTACGTGGTCGTGGTGGAAGCGAAGGTGGTGGTGATGGCAGTACGAGGTACGGTGGTGGCAGTACGTGGTGGTGGTGGAATCGAAGGTGGTGGTGGTGGAACCGGTAGTGGTGGTGGTGGAGATGAGAGAAGTGAGACTAAGAGAGATCTACGTGTGAGAGATATCGCGTAAGAGAGAAATGAGAGATCAGAGAAAGAGAGAAATATTAGATTTGAAAAGTGAGAGAAACGAGGGGGCCGGAAGACGTAAGGGTTTTAGGCTTATTTTCGATGGACTATCCGTCATACTTACCTTCGTCGTAATTAATGTATCTTCGACGGACTAGTCCGTCGGAATGAGCAATATTCAGTCATAAATAAGTTTCGAGCTGGCGGGAACATTGGCGCCAATGGGATATATATATTTTCGACGAACATCTGTTGCAATTAAAGTAGTTTTGACTGATTTATCTTTGACTGAATAATCCGTCGGAATACATATTATCTTCGAGGGAATGTGTCCGTAGAACATAGTTCTATCGAAATTAGCCGATTTTCTTGTAGTGAATATTAATTAGGGTTCAAAATAATTAGGGTTTTCTCTAATCATATTCTATCATACATGTCATTATTCATATAATACAATGACTTAACAGATTTTGAAGTCTCGATTGACTTCAAAACTAGGGTTTACCAGTAATACAAGGGTTTCTAAATACTACACCACCATTGACCAATCATTAACAATGCGTACATACAGTACAAATTTATAGCACTGAAAAATCAAAATATAATTAACATTATATTATTATTCTCATTCCTTGATCAAAATCCAAAATTAGGGTTTGGATTCCATATCTGATTTATCTGTCATATATAACATTATTAATTAAGTTAAATAATTAGCTTAATTAATCTGAAATAAATTCATATAATAAAATAGTTATTATAATAATGCTATAATCATTTCATATATTCTTTAAATAATATATTAACATAATTTCATGGAAAATAATTAATAAAAACATATTTACTATAAAATTAATTATTATAAGAATATAATTTATAATGATCAATAATTCTAAAATAAAATTATTTAAAATTATTCATGTAATAAATAAATTTTTATTTATCACAAATATACATACACATTACCTGGCACATATTCTCACCTTTAAAATAAAAAAAATATTTATACACAAAATTTCTGATTTAATTATATAGAAAATATCGGGTTATTACATTTTAAAGCTAGCCAAGTGTTGTCTTGGCTACCCTATTGCTGGCGGGGGTTTGTTTTGCATTGCCTCAGTTAACAGGTTAACGAAGTTCTGCATTGGATCAACATTTGCCCCTCCACCATTGTTAACGGATCCTTCATCCCTCTGATTTCGTTGAATTCTCATAGGCGGCATGATTTGAGGAAAGGAAGAAAATTATTAGGCTTTATGTGATATGCTATCCATGTTAGCATTAAGAATTTTAAGACGTCTATTAATCATTTTTGATTTAAATAAACAACTTCAGTATCACAATAAGGCTCGATGGATTTCCCCAACCCATCACTTACATACTCTACTTGAGTTTTCTACTAAGGTTATAACCTAGGTTTCACATTCCTAATGTTTATAACTTACAGCTTTGATACCAACCTGTGATGCCCCCGAATCCGGGTCCTCTAACCCCGGTTCGGTCTTCACGATATAATACAAACATCCACCTCTAAACAACATACGATATCTAACATACGGAATATAATAAACGTACGTCATTCATTCAAAAGGTGTTACTAGTCCCAAGATACGATAACCTTAATATCATCTTACAAACATACCCTAAAATAATCATTAGGGTTCATATTATATAACAATAATTTAAACTAAGTGCAAGGTAAAGTCTGCTCGTTGCCACTATTCTACATCCTTCCTTTACCCTTGTCCTTCCCTGAGGTCTCGGGCTTAGCTGCAATATATTCATGATATAGCAAGGATGAGCAACAAGTTTGCTCAACAAGTTTAAATACAACAATAAGGATATATGATGATGAATGGAAAATTATCTGGCAATGGATTCAACAATATGAATATCTGAAGGATTCAACAATATGAATATCATAAGCAAATATAATGATTGCTTTTAGAATAACTGCTAGTCGAGTAGACTTTGAACTATAACGCTCCAATGGAATCAATAGATAATTTACCCTTTGGTTACTATCTACAGAATAAGTACTTGAGGGATCATCCTCACGTACTCTATGTATATGCATAACATTTAAATCTGCTCTTCGTATCTTATATTAGATACTTGGGATACTCCTCTATCATAAAAGGAGTGTTCTTTCAGTCTAAGAATCCTTACCATCAATTGGTTTGGATAGCTTTTATAAAACTTCATACTCTTGTCTGACCGAACAAAGGTTCATACTCTATCTAACACAGTTCAAGAATTATTGAACTTTAAATGATCTACAAGTCCAAGACTGTACGAACTCTAGTGCACTAAGTGCGAATATCAATAATATCGATGTGGAATAATTGTAAGGTAATTAAACCACTTAATAGCATGCTTGGAAATAAGATTCAAGCTTAAATGAATAGCTTTCAATTCAACAATAACCTACTCAATACAATATGAGAAGGATAAGAAACTTTCACAACAAACAAAGTTGTGTAAGTTAGGAAACTTGCAACACAATAAAAATAGTGTTCGAATACTTGCTCAAGTAAAAGAGTAAGAATTAAGGAACTTGCAAAATCAAAGAATGAAGTTCAAGGACACTTGCTCAATAATAATTTGAGTAAGTTTAGGGAACTTGCCTGTTTGGTCAGCTACAATTAATTCTAGCTTTAATTACTTGCGTTGAAATGACCTAATATTAATAAGTAGGTCTTTTCAATTAGTATGTGTAATCTAGTATGAGTCTATACTTAAAAGAATCAAAGTCATCACATAGCATGCTTCTCAAAACTTTATGTGGCACATTGGTCACATATTACAAGATAAAGAAATCATATAAGCATGCCTTAAATTTCAGAATCAGAAACAAAATCTATTTGTGACTGCATGATGGCGTAGCTACGCTTGGTATAGGCTTAGGGATGGCGGAGTTACGCTGTCCCTTGGCTAAACCAAGGTTGAGCTTCTGCTCTCCTGACTTCAGTCCAACTCTAACACATTAATCACACATACATTTTAACATAAATACATGCTAGAGTTTCACACATGACCATACTTGAATTCATTACTTCAAGTTTAACTTACAAGTTATATGTCATTAAAACATGAAAAGGTCATGTAATCATTTGTGCCTTACAACTTGATCATTCAATACTCAGTAGTCATGCTTGTATATAGACAACACATGTATACTTTTCTCACATATTTCATATTTTAGAAATTTCTCTTTCATGACTATGTGTGAATAAGTGAAAACCATACATTAACCAAACAATGTTCATGCCAATATATCTATAGGCATAATGAGTCCTAATATACATGCTTGCATGGTCATAATGTACTTTATTCATTTCTTGATGACATTAGCTTTCTCATTCTAATTTTCTTTGAATTTTACACTAAGTCAACTTAGCAAATACAAGGCATATTAGCATATAACTCTCATGCATTTACAACATATATTAAAGTCATATATGCATGCTCAAATGGTTAGAACTTACAAGATAAAAGTCTTGGTCAAGTTCACTTTGAAAAGTCTTAAGTTTCTTATCTTTGAACTAGTCTAATCTTTCAATAATGTATGCTAGTGTGTTCAATGACTTTAGTCTTGCATTTCATGTCAATATAAACCATATTATCATACTCATAAAGTCAGAATGCTCACATGATGTGTTCGTGATAAAATTCACTTTTGAAATCACAAATCTCATTTCAAGACCACAAGTATTGTGTCCATTGTAGGTACAAACATTGTTATACTTGTTCATACTACATGCATATGCTTGTGTGTGTGTGCTACAACAGTTTACAAGCTTGCTCTAACCATGTACTAACAAGTAAGAACAATGCGAAATATATGAGAACACATCGGATGCAGTGCAGTGCAGCGCAGTTGCTGACTTGCACCCTAAAGTACAATTAGCATAATAATCTAGCCATGCCAAAAATAGAAGCTGAGTTTGGAGTTCTGGTGGCAATTGCGCTAACACCCTAGTACAATTAGAGACACGCAATTTGCATGCGGTCGGGACGAGCGGTAGTTTCTTTGATTACAGAGCATAACCAACTCCGATTTCTCTTGATTAAAACATGTTCCCAACCATAATTACAGGTTCTATGTATATACACATACATCCTAACACAATGCTAGTATGCTAAGTCATGCCAATTCAAAGAATCAACCCATTAAACAATTTATCAAAAATGAAGAATAGAAATGGAATTTATACCTTTGTGACTCAATTCAACTGCAATCTATCAATCTACTCACTCTTAGCAAACTAATTCTCAGCAAATTATAATGAGGAAGATGGAGGTCTTATTTATAGAAGAATGGTTAACTAGATAATGCCATTACCTCACAAATCAAACCATTGGATTTCAAGAATGTATAATGGGTAGGAGAGAGTTTGTGAGAGTTGGTGATTCACTCATGAATCCAACTCTCCATCAACTTATTGCTCTAGATTGGTGAATTTGAGATGAAGAATAGAGTAGGATAGCTAGCTTTTTGGAAAATACATAAATTAGCTTTATACTACTATTCATGTACTTGGTGACACTCATTTTGGGACAAGAAATTCTCAACACTTGCAAAGAAATAAAATGCATCAATTGGCTTATACCATATATACACATAATATAAACTTTGGTTATAAATTATGTATGCACAATTAATTTCACATAACATAGGTTATAATGATTCAAAGGGCATACAATGTATTTCCCAATTACAAGGTATCAAGTAGTGCACATACATATAATTCATGTACATTTTCAATTACCATGACTGTTATTATCATAATCACTTAAAGAAATCATTATTAATTTAACAATTGATATTATTATATGTCAATAGGATATACATGAATGTTTACCCACACAGTTCATATCATATAACAATATTATTATGCAACTCACATGAATGCAAATAACTCTTACTATATCGTCTATACATATTGTAACGCCCCGAAAAATTGAATATTTTGTAATTACTTTTAATAATGAATAAAATAATATTATTTATTATTATTACGTGTTGATAAGATGAATGTCGTTCTATGACCTAGAAATGTCAGAATGTCGTAGTATTTTAACTACGTGAGAGAATTAAGGTGTTTAAATTTCTAAGACAAAAATAAAAGCTTTCCGAGAAATTTTTCGAAAAACACTATTCATCGATTTCTGCTCAGGAATTATTTTTTTGAACTTCTGAGAAATACGTAACGTTATAATATCAAGGTGATATCGATTATGTAATAATAATCTAAGTATGGAAAACGTAATATTTTGCATGTGGACCTAAATTGAGAACGTTAGGTTTATTAAGCGTAAAGGAAGAAAGTTATGATCGTATAATGTGTATACATTGTATGAAGTGATGAATGTAAGTATAGTACGACGTATTGTACTATTATGTATAAAGAACGAGATAACGTATATTACGAACTAGTATACGAGTTAGCATACGAAGATTATACGTGGGGTATAATTGTTAAGATGGTTAACTAAAGATAATGGACTCGTAGGATTATTAGCATAATAAGTATAAGTCCAATATAATGTGCCAATCAAGCCAAAGTGTTTGATATATCATTAGTCCAAACTATGTAGCACAAGCCCATTAAAAAAGTAGTTAGATTAATTATCAAAGCCCAATGAAAAGCCTTGATCCATGGGTCAAACCTAGTAGAAATGGGTAAGCTTGATGGGCAAACAAAAAGTGTGGTGACCAAGTTTTAGAAGTGGCTAACAAGTTTACTTAATGGCTAGGTTATGAATAGTAAGGAGGTGGAGGATTGAGGAGGTGAAATAAGGAGGTGGGATGGTGTAATGACCATTTTACCCTAGTTTGAGTGGCCTATAAATACCAAGCTTCATTTTATTTTGTTGCTTGATCAAATTTCATCCAACTCCTCTCAAGATAAGCTACTTATTTGGTAGAGAGAATAAGCCACTTAAGCACTTATAAGCCACTTCAACCTTTGTTAGATTTTCCAAAGTGAATTGAAGTCATAGTCTTCAAGGGTAAGACTCATATCTATTATATCTTTTATCTCTTCTATGATAGGATTAATAGAGAAGTGGGATTGGTTGTTAAGAACATGTAATAAGTTGTTAATGAATGAACTTAAGTTGAATAAGTTAAATAAGCAACTTGAACATTAATAAGTTGCTAGAACCATGAAGAACTTATCATATGTTGTCATATGATGATTAGTATGTTGAATATAGTATGAGAACATTGATTGATGGACTTAAGTTTATAGTAAGTCATAAGCATGAAGAATTGTAGTTCATAAGTTGATTAAGACATTGACTTATGAGAATAAGTCAAAACATACTTTGTTTATAAGGTGGTTTAATAAGTAACTTGTAATGCTCATATGTTGGTTGAATTCCATTTAAAATCATTAAGAATGTAGTTTTGCCGGAATACACACGATTGGACGATTATCGTCGAATTCGTGAAATTCTCGGAAGGGAAGTCGTATTTTGTGTTTGAAGTCGAAAATGTTGGTTTTCAATGGAGACAAGTCATATTTGGCATTATAGAGTTGTGGACTCGAAAATGACCGAATTCTGACTTAGAACGAAGAAACGAGCGTTGAACGTTCACGGACGTTTATCGTTTTCGTTAAAAATGAACTCGTAGGTGAAATTTTAGCAAACGAAGTCAAATAGATAAAATTCTTGCATGAATGCATAGAGTATGTAATTTGTGAACCGTAGGTTTTTGAACGGACCAATTCGGACTTATAACGAAGAAGTTATGCATCCAGGAAATTCGTAAAAATTTCAAAACTATAAAATTATGCGAGGCACGAGTCTGGCCCGGCGACGACTCACGACTTAAAACGTCGTCTTGCGCAATATGAGACTAGAACCGTGCATAATTGCTAACTCATGCCGCGACGCGAGATGCAGAGTTAATGAAAGTAGTATGCACACAAGCCAATCATGTTTGATGATAAAGCATATACTTTGTAACAATCTTATTCATTTATTATAAAAATTATTAATTTATTAAAGGCTTTTAATTATCTACATGATGCTGTTTTATAATATGTGATAAACCCATAGTTTCAAGCAATGCTTTTAGAATAATGATGATGATCATTCTAATGAGATCTAAATTCTTAGAAAGCTTAAAATTAAAATAGTTCCCAATCTTTGGATTACTAAATTGGGGATTAGTGAATCCGGATAGATTGGTACATACGTTGCTTGCTCATTGGATGAGGATGATTGATCTCCTGATCATTTTTGTGGAGACACTAAAGTAAGTATGTAGGTACTTATTAGAGAATAAGTTCACTGAACGTGGCTCGCTAAGGAATACCTAATGGAGTTTTACTTGTCTGTATATAGGAATTCCTGTAGTGATAGTAGTACAAATGATCATTGGACTTGAGATCATCATAGTATCTTATGTATGATGAGTTATACTTTGACTTATTCCTTAAGACCCTTAGGGTACATCAAAGGGTATGCTCGGGTATAATAAGTTGCACATAGAGATAATGTATGATCAATAAAGAATCTATCACTTCTAGTAAAAGAAGAGAAATGTCCTATGATATTCGATAAATGACAACCCAGTAGTCCTTGGCCAAGGCAGAATGAAATTAGAAAGGAGTTTCTAATTTACATTATTTGGAGTTGTACATTTAAGAGTCGAAATACATATAATTAAATAAAATAAGACTTGACAGTAATTCCATGTCTTATATTTAATTGGGACATTGTATGGTGGAAGTCTTGAATTGTACGGTAACTATTTACTCAAAGGTTCTTTTATGATTAATATTGAAATCTATATTATCTGGAAAGTCGTTGATCGCTAGGGAGGCTTATCCCTACTGTAGAATAAATATTATTTATTTAAATAAGATTAAAATTGTTCAAATTGATTTATTCACAACCGGTTTAATATGGAGAACCTAAAGGGTCACACCATAAAAGGAAGAATAATTATTTAAGAAGTTAATGGCATAATCGTAATAATAAGTTAAGTATATTTAATTTAATCTATGGTGATAGAATGAATTAAATAGTTTAATATTATTATTTAATATTTTGAAAATATTAAATATAAATTAATAAGAGGAGTCTTATTATTATTATTACTATTATTATTATTTAATTCCTAAAGGAATTTTGGAATTAATTAATAAAAGTACTCTCAAATATCCTAATAAGATTACGTGACAAATTAATTAAAAGAGTTTAATTAATTATTCCTAATAAGATTGGGAGCCTAATTAATTAAAGGAATTTAATTAATTAAAATAAAACTTCTCTCTCTAAAAACCCACGAATTATATAGTGTATCAGCTCACAATTGAAGCCCCACGTTTATCATAACAACAAATCAATAGCCAGAAATCAAGAATTGAGCATAAAAGGTATAGAACCCTAGTTCAAATTCTGTCCAAATTTTTGTGTTAGATGTTAGTTTTTGTTGTTGTAATATGTTGTATTTAGTCTAACATGATGATCTGGGTTGGTATATTACAAATCCATAACATCTAAATGCTCAAATCAATGATTTTCAATTTTCTGGAAAAAGTTCATGTTATGGTCTGACAACGAATGTCGGGGGTAGTGTTGATCTTAGTATATTTGGTGTTTTTTGTTGTTTAAGTGTTGGGTTATGTAGCTTGGTATATGGTCATTAAGATCCAAGTGGTAGAATAGCTATTTGATTTACGGAAATGAAGTTATTCACGGTCAAATCTGGTTGGCCTAAGCATTGGCCGGAACATTCTCAGGCAAACCCGTAAAGCATGAACATCGTCGTGGTATATTTAAGCTCTTTGATCCATCAATTGTTTTCTTGTTTTGATGAAATGTTGTATCTAAATTGTAACTTGATAGTTGGACTATAGATTCGGCCTTTAGATATGTTAAATCATCATGTGATCGAATGTAATGGAATGATCCAAACATGACCATCCGATCATGATTTACATTTGCAGGAATTTTCGAGAAAATTTTAAAACGATTTTCGACAACTTTAATTAGAACTTGATCTATTAAATTTAGCTATTTTAGAACTGTAATCTTGTTATCCTTTTATATCTTGTTGTGTATTCTACTATTATGAACCATCAAGCAACTTAAACCATGAACTGAACATAAAGTAAATCGTGCATGAAGGTGTTCACTCGGATACCTGGGTTTCTGGGAAAACCCAGAAACCGTCTGACAGGTTGTTTATTGGCCTAGATCTTCCTGATATGTTGTGGTATGGTCAATATAACGATTGAAACTTGTAGAGTTACATCAACACTACAATACTTAGGTTTTATATTGGACAGAAACAAACTAGACACGAAATTATAACCGGTCAAACCTTGGCCCATGAACACGAAATTCATCGGTGTTCTTGAGGCTCAAGAACACCAACAATGACGCTTTTTGTCGCTAAAGACCCTCAAATGACGGTTTCTTTTATTTTAATTTCTATATTTAGAAAATTACTTAAAAATAGGAAATAAATTATAAAAATGGTTTTTAATTATTATAAATCTGAAATAAATTTTGAAAAATTATTTTTAAAGTCCGAAAAATAGTTTTTAATTATTTTGGGCATATTTAAAAATATTTAATATTTTTGGAATATAAGAAGTATTTAATTTATTTAATTACAATATTAGATAAATTATTTAAAATAGTTTTAATTCATGAAAAATCATGAAAAATTATATTATTGTGTTAGAAAATATTTTGAGTTATTTTTGGTAACTTTTAATATTTTGTGATAATTTTTCATTAATAATTAAATATTAATGATATTAGATTTATTTGATTATTAAATTAAATAAATAAGATAAAAATGATTTTAATGATTTAAAAATTATTTTAAATGAAAATAAAGTATTTAAAAATATTTTAAGTTATAAAATATAACTTTTAATATTTAATAGTTAATTTCATTAATTAATGATTAATAATGAAATTAAAGTTATTTAATATTTATATTAAATAATTTAGTTTAAAATGATTTTAATATTTTAATAATCATTTTAAATGAAGATAAAATGTTTAAAGATATCTTAAGTTATAAAATATAACTTTTAATATTTAAAGGATAATTTCATTAATAAATTAATATTAATGATATTTATTTAATGATTAATGATATTAAATTTATTTAATAATTATATTAAATAAATAGTTTAAGAATGGTTTTATTTATTTAAAAATCATTTAAAAGGGATAAAATTGAATTAAAAATATTTGAAGTTATAATTAATGACTTTTAATATTTGGATAAATAGTTCATTAATATTTAAATATTAATGGTATTTATTTAATAATAATTTTAAATGTTTTAAAAATCATTTAAGGGTAATATAAATACTTTAAAAATATTTTCGATTATTATAAATAACTTTAATATTTTGGCAATGGTTTCATTAATAGTTTAATATTAATTAAATATTAATGATAATAGAATTATTTGATATTTAAATCATTTTATAATGATTAGGTGTTTGAAAATTTGTGATAAATTATGATAAATGATAATAATTATTTAAAAATTATTATAAGGCCATGAAAAAATAGTGTGACTAATGTTTAAGTTATCCAAATGAATATTGAACTCTTGTATAGAGTCTTAGACTCTATTAGTACTGATAATAAAGTTGTCGATAGAATCTAATACGTGGTTCGAGAAATTGATCCGGACATAGATAATTTAGTTAGTTAAGCTGTTTATTTGTGATTCAATGGTGGTTAAGGTTATGTAACAATGCGATTAGGAATGTGTTGATGTTTGTTTGTGAAACCATGATTATTGAACATGTGTGATAAGGTGATTAGATTATGTCTCAATCGCTATGATAAGCGCGGTTATATGTGTTACGTTATGATATACTAATCAGTAAAATAATTTGATTAATGATAGGTCGTGATAGAAAAGATAAATCTAAGTTGTGTAAGTGTAAGCAGTGCATCAGGCAAGTATCCTAACTTTGCTGATAAAGCATATACTTTGTAACAATCTTATTCATTTATTAAAGGCTTTTAATTATCTACATGATGCTGTTTTATAATATGTGATAAACCCATAGTTTTAAGCAATGCTTTTAGAATAATGATGATGATCATTCTAATGAGATCTAAATTCTTAGAAAGCTTAAAACTAAAATAGTTCCCAATCGTTGGATTACTAAATTAGGGATTAGTGAATCCGGATAGATTGGTACATACGTTGCTTGCTCATTGGATGAGGATGAATGATCTCATGATCATTTGTGTGGAGACACTAAAACAAGTATGTAGGTGCTTATTAGAGAATAAGTTCACTGAACGTGGCTCGCTAAGGAATACCTAATGGAGTTTTACTTGCCTGTCAATAGGAATTCCTGTAGTGATAGTAGTACAAGTGATCCTTGGACTTGAGATCATCATAGTATCTTATGTATGATGAGTTATACTTTGACTTATTCCTTAAGACCCTTAGGGTACATCAAAGGGTATGCTCGGGTATAATAAGTTGCACATAGAGATAATGTATGATCAATAAAGAATCTATCACTTCTAGTAAAAGAAGAGAAATGTCCTATGATATTCGATAAATGACAACCCAGTAGTCCTTGGCCAAGGCAGAATGAAATTAGAAAGGAGTTTCTAATTTACATTATTTGGAGTTGTACATTTAAGAGTCGAAATACATATAATTAAATAAAATAAGACTTGACAGTAATTCCATGTCTTATATTTAATTGAGACATTGTATGGTGGAAGTCTTGAATTGTACGGTAACTATTTACTCAAAGGTTCTTTTATGATTAATGTTAAAATCTATATTATCTGGAAAGTCGTTGATCGCTAGGGAGGCTTATCCCTATTGTAGAATAAATATTATTTATTTAAATAAATTATTAGTTTAATTTATTTATTTAAATAAGATTAGAATTGTTCTAATTAATTTATTCACAACTAGTTTAATATGGAGAACTTAAAGGGTCACACCATAAAAGGAAGAATAATTATTTAAGAAGTTAATGGCATGTTCGTAATAATAAGTTAAGTATATTTAATTTAATCTATGGTGATAGAATGAATTAAATAGCTTAATATTTATTATTTAATATTTTGGAAATATTAAATATAAATTAATAAGAGGAGTCTTATTATTATTATTTAATTCCTAAAGGAGTTTGAGAATTAATTAATAAAAGTACTCTCAAATATCCTAATAAGATTAGGTGACAAATTAAATAAAAGAGTTTAATTAATTATTCCTAATAAGATTGGGAGCCTAATTAATTAAAGGAATTTAATTAATTAAAATAAAACCCAATTCCTTAATTGTTAAGGAGGGTTGTCTACATCTATAAATAAGAGGAGTCTTATTATGGGTGAAGTGGTTGTTGACTTTTACAACATATGTGATTCCAATAGTTGGGAGAGTACGCCTTTTCTATAGAGATAGAAAAATTAGGGTTTTGCCAAATACCCATCTTCTTGAATTCTTCTTCTTCCTTGGTGGATCACCTCTAGAGGCTAAACACTTGGGTGACTAACGTTGATCAAAGGAAGGAACCAAACCCTGTGGATTCAAGTTGAACGCGAAAAGGATTGGAGGTGAACTTGTACCTGAGGAAGCTTGGATCTTCAAGGGTATGATTCTTGTTCTTTCTTTTTCGTTTAATTAATAATTGCGCATAAAGGGTGATCCGGGTATATGGTTTGTAAAATTTTAAACACTGATTTTTACACGTTTCCGCTTCTTTGTGCAATTTGATTACGTTCATGAATATTACAAACCTAAAAGTTAAGTGTGGCGCCGCGGCGCCAGTCCTAGAATTTTGATGGACAACAATGTTTACAAGTGTAGAATGAAAAGGAACTTGTTAGTAATGAACTGAGATATAAACATAACATTGTAAGGTACTTGTAAGACACTAATGCATGATGATTAAGAGTTAATAATCAATTGAAAGTGAACGTAATGTGAATGACGTAATGAAAGCCGAAAACCCATAATAGTAGATCTAAGTCAGGATTTACATTGAGATGAAGGGTAAGATATAATAGTATACATACTTGATTATATATAACCTAATGTGGTATGTTATATGATCATGTATTGTAGAAACATAGAGAATTAAAGTGTACGTGTGTTAATCAGTAAGCAGACGTTGAAGACAAGTATTCTAACCCTTGTTCCAGTTCAGTCTGGACAAGTTTTGTAATTCATGTATTCTTTCGCATGAAGTTTTAAACGATGAAGTCTAAAGCTAATTCTTTCGGCTAGACTTATATTATGATTCTGTTAAGCATGATTTATGTTTACCGAGTTATATTGGTATGGTTTTTAATCGAAGACCAAGTATGCTAAAATGTTTTTGTCGTTTAACGACAGGCACGTGAGGTTGCCACAACTTAAACGTATACACGTTTAATGAATGTAGTGTTGATCAACATAGAGTACTATGGGCTGATCACCCAGAAGTGCTCATAAGCTATGTTGGGCTTACAGACTTAGTGTCGGGTTGTCCTTTTCAAAAGAAATTATGAACTGCTCATAGTTCCGAGCCTTAGTTGATATTCTACTGAATATTGTTGTTGGAAAACGTTTTGAATGAAAAGAAGTGATATTTTGAATTATCGATAGTACTTCGTAACTATTGTTCAGTTATTGAAGATATATAAGTTTTATGATTCAAGCATGTTATTTATTAGAATTGTAGTACTTGTTGAGCTAGTCATGCTCACTCTTTCTTGAACCTTATGAACACAGCCAAGATCGAGCGGACCGAAGGCTCAGGAAAGGACAAGGGCAAGGCGAAGACAAACCCTTAGATTACTTATGTAATAGTATAGGTGAACAATTGTAATATATTTGATATTATGACAAGAACAAATGAATGGGTTACAAAGAACCTGGGGAATGTAATATTATTTTGGTTATATAGAAGTTATATTAGTCCTTTTGAGACTATTCAATTGAATGAATGAATGAATGAATGAATGGTAGTACCGTGTAGCACCATCTGTCGGGTTGGAAGAGACCCGGATTTGGGGGCGTCACATATATAATGCATAGACATATTAATGTGCCACCTTATATTATAAAATATATAGTTAACTACCATATAATAAAGGTTTACTATGTTGCACAAATTAATCAAGTACACATATAATCATTTTATAAATTATTAATCTCTTACTCATTAATTATTATTTATTCATAATAATTATTAATTAACACATAATCAATTAATTACTCATAATTGCAATTAATCAATATGTTCAACTCTTGCCACCATATTCAAATAAATTGAATATTTAATTATTAATAATCCTATCAATTCTTTGATATTAAAATCTTAGGGTTAGTCCACTAATTTAAACAAACTATTAGTGACTCCCTTTAATCATTTCATAAATTCACATAACCACATAAGGTTTAAATAAACTCACAAAACTAACTTATTAAAATTAAATCACATATTTAATTAATAAGGAGTTTTAAAATTCACGGTCATTACAGCTTCCATCTCAATGATTTGCAAATTGTACATGACTCTAATTTTTCATTCTCCCTCCAAAACAGCATACAATCGTTCTTGCATGCATCAATCTTCTCATAACCAAACCTTAAATTTCCAATCAAATTCTTCATTTCATAAAAATTATCAAGCAAGTTTACAAATACTGTAAATGATGACTTGAACTAACGGAGCAAACCATCAAAGGACACATCAGTCCATTTGCTAACATTTTTATGATTGAAAAGCCATTGTATGAATGAAAGGACAGTCTCCATTTCACATCCAGTATATAAAGGTTGATTGGCCTCCGATATGTACTTTTGGTATTTTGTAGCTTCAGTCGACGATTCCACACCGTGATCCCTAAATATATCATTTATCATCTCAGGCATACGATGATCATCTTTGGATTGTGATGGTTCGTCGTGAACATCATCATTGCTCACATCCCTGAAAATTTCATCTTCCCCTTGATATACCCAATTCGTGTAGCCAAACATAAATCCATCACAAATCAAATGTTCATGAATAGTTGTTCGAATTTGGTATCTTCCATTCACGCAATTCTTACATGGACAAGGAAATCTTACCGTGACCATGCCCACTTTTTCGAAACCAAAATTTAGAAATCTTTCTAGGCTTGCAAGATATTCTCTAGAATATCTTGGTAATTCCATCCACCCCTTATCCATGATATTGTGTCCTTAATTCAAATTGAACAACCATCCAATGTTAGGTACCAAATAAGAAGCATCAAGAAAGCATTTGGTAGGGACAAAGAGAAATTGATGGCGAAAAAAGATAATAAAAGTAAAAAAAGAATGGATATGGACAGGGCAAATCGTTGGAGGTCAACATTGAACGAAGTTGTTGGCTTAGAATGTTGTCCGAACATCTCTTTTCAATCTAAAAATATAATTCATCTTAGTATTGTTGTACTGTTGTTTCTATGTCAGTTATAGTGATTATAGCTAGTAAAACCATTAAAATTTACAAGGCCCCAATGTATGATGTTGTTTGAGTCATAGCCATTGGCTTATCTCATTGGATCTCGTTCCCTCCTACTTTTTCCTTTAGCTTCTTTTATTTGGAAGACTAAGATTACAGCTAAAATTAAAGTTGTTATATGGTCATCAACTCTTGGAAAAATCAACATGAATGATTTGTACCATAAGTAGTATATTAACATGAATGATTTGTACCATATTCATATAACTATAATGTCACATTACTTCATTTTATAGTAATGAAAACACCTTAATGATTTGTACCATATTCGTATAACTATAAATTGTTGCTTATAAGTCGTATTAAATTGTTGTGAAATAGTTAAACAGTACAAAATGACTTATAAGTCAGTTTAACCAACTTATAAGTCATTGCGGAACACCTTCTACAAGTAAAAGGCTAATAAGTCGCCCCAAATCACAAACCACAAGTATAGTGATAAGTGGGTCGCTTGTTCAAACTTGGGGTTGGGTCCTACGTCCAAGTACCCATATCTGGTTGGTAGAAACTTAACATTCATGCAACTGGTGAAGATTCTTGAGCATGCACGTGTAAATTGTCATGCGGAGAGATTGGGATAACTACCAATTTTTTGCACCCAAAAATAAACACAAAATTTTCTAAAATCTGAATTTAGAACAAGAAAAGTATATGGTTTGTTTGCATCTAAAGTTATTATATATATATTCAAGTTGGCAGTGAGAGGTTGTGCTTTTGGTAAAAGGGAAGGGAATGAAGAAGGAAGCAACACTGATTCTTCTAAAAAAGCATTAAAAACATAATACCCTTGAGCAGTAGCAGTAAGTATTGAAGAAAACAAACCAAACCATTCTTAAAATCCAACAAGGTAAAGATGGAATTAATCCTCACAAGGTTGATGGGGTCAAATTCATAGAAACATGATCACTTTTCAGAGTTCCTAAATCACTAAGAAAAGAAAATATCCTTTACATAGCTTGGAAAGTCAATAAGCCATAAAGATAAGCAACAAGAAGAATCATTTGTCTAAATAAAAGAGAAGAAGAGGATGAGACTTGTTAAACCATTCAAAGTGGAGAAAATGATTCTCAAAGCAGCTATCTAATCCACCATAAAGAACAAAACCTATTTAGCTAGTAATGTTAAACCATTAACATGGGTCTGGAAGCAAACAAGCAGGCTCATTCAATGTGTTGTACAGTAACCAACCAAATTCATCTCACTTAGGAGGCTATTGCGGATTTGCTGTTGGACTGAGAATGTATATGTATACTGCTCGTAAAAACAACAATA
Source organism: Panax ginseng (assembly GCA_020205605.1). NCBI lineage: Eukaryota > Viridiplantae > Streptophyta > Magnoliopsida > Apiales > Araliaceae > Panax > Panax ginseng. The sequence continues at coordinate 147,667,921 of CM035132.1, read as the reverse complement.
TACTCCTCTGATTCCAAGATTAAGCAATCACATAAAAATAGTAATATTTCCTAGACTTGAACCTCATCAAACTTGAGCTATAGCCATTAGATGATAAATTATAAAAGAGACGCATACAAATAAATCACTTGAACTAAAAAGAAACAAACAATTGTACATGAGGTGGAGGCGTGGAGCTAGAGCTTATTAGTATTCTTCATATTAATCTCATCAAAAATAATTATTAATAATCCATAATGAAAACAATAACAGCACAAAAGTACCAATTTGATCTCATAGACCCACCCAATAATCAGAAACCATAATTTACATAAAACAAACATTACTCTAGCTATTAAATCTCATTCAAGATTTCTGACCTTCGGGCCCTAAAATTCCATTCACAACAGAAGTAGCCACCACAACCTCAACAGCCTCCGCTTCTGCCACCAAAGCACCTCTAGTCGCCGGCGTCAGTTCGATCGACTGAGAAATGGTGAGAGAGGAGAGAGAAAGGGTTAGAGATGAGAGAAAGATTTTTACTCGATCGACTGAATGTTTGGGGCAAAATAATGATTTGGGGCAAAATAAGACATATCATACATATATCACTATAATTCATTGTAAACATGATTTCTTAATATATATCATGTTTTCATGAATTAAACTACTTTAAATCACATACAAATCATAATAAAATAGTTTATATATACAAATTAACTTATACAAACCATATACTCAACAATTATCATAGAATTCAAATTACAGAGAATGAAAACTCAAGAATATGAAGAAAAGCTAGGAATTTATACCTTTGATTGCTTGTTTAACTTTGTTAGATGATAGGATTTAGCTTATTAATTCTCTATGACCCTTTCCTCAATCTCTCAAAGTAATAGAGATTTTTTTTTCTCTTCCTTTCTCTCTCTCTTTTCTTTATGTATTTTTCTTCTTTCTCTTCTCTGTTTCTTTATTTCTTCTAACTTAATGTATAACAGACATATACATATAATACATGTTAACGTAAAATAAAAAAACTGACAAATATAATAATAACCATAAAAACCCTACTTAATACATATCAGTTATTTCTTTTTTAAAATTCAAAAGCCACTAAGATTTATTTGGCAAAAAAACTAAATTAAAATAAAGAATTAAAAGCCTTAAGCCTTGTTTGGTAAAACTAAATTAAAACTTCTTTTAGCTTATTTTAATAACTCAGTTACTATATAGATTATTGTCACACTTTATTTAATTAAATTCTAATACTCAAATTAAATTAAATAAAGTCATATCAACTTACTAAATCAAAATGCCACATAGTCAAATTGCTACAAAATTATAATTTTATTTAATAAATTAGTACATCACTTTTAATTTCTAAATTAAATTAAAACAATATTATAAAAATTCATTTAATCATTATCAACTCTCTAATTTAATTATTAAATTAAATTAGAATATTATCACCATGTAACACAATAATTAACTCAACACTAATTTAATTTAATTCATTTGAAAATACAAAATTACCAAATATCATATTACACTTAATCAAGTTGATTCCCCATAACTCATGAATTATTTATTTAACTAATAAATAATCAAATAAAACAAATATTTATTTAACAATAAACATATAAATTAAAAATATTTATTTAATTCAATAAATATGTTAAATTACATATAAAATTCTGGATCGTTACATCCTTCCCTCCTTATTAAGATTCTGACCCTAGAATCACAACTCAAACAATTCATTCGTCACAGTTACTATTGGTAGTAGCTTGTTTCCTTATATGTAGAATTTTTTTTTTCGTATCTTTCGATGTGAGACTGGGGTGTTACAACTATATAGCTGAGTGCACCAAACCTTTGAGAGATGAGCTCAAGAAAGACAAATAGAAGGAGTTCTTCAAGAAGAATAGATAGACATTAAGAAGTTTCATAGGAAAGACAAATGTCTTGTAGCTGATGACTCCTGGAACGATATTGAGAATGACTTAGATTCCTAGTCAAATGATGATGAAGGACCTCAGATTACAAACATATTTCTTATGGCAATGGAAGTTCCTGCAAACAACACCACTGATCACCAAGAGATTGATATTAGTGAGGTATTTGATTTTAATTCTCCAAATATTGATATTTGTGATTTAAGAACTACTTTATGTGGCATTACATCTGAATTGCATAAATACATGAAGTGATTCAAGGTTTTATCAAGGTATCAATCTCTTCTTCAAGAAGAAAAAAAAAAGTTCAACATGAGTTGGAAACAGTTTAAGGAACAATCAAATCTCTTTCCAAGCTAGAAGCTGAGAATGAAAAATTGACAAATATCACTGAGCAATCTGTACACAAAGACTTAAATCTAACTTCTAGAATTATGAAATTAGAGAAGACAATCTTGACATGGAACATGTCTTTTTCTTCTATGGATTCCCTGATCAATAGTCAAAGAAACAACTCAGATCGACCATGATTAGGATTTAAGGACTTATCCTCAAATCTTAGTGTGGATACAATTTTAGATACTAAAAACAGTGTTTCTAGTTCCCATAGAAGCGTTGTTTTTATAAAATCTATGTTAGGTTTGTAATATCTATGAACATGTAAAAAATTATATACATAGAGTGGAAGCGTGAACAATCAAAGTTATAAAATTTTTATAAACCATATACCCATCATCCTTTATGTACAATTATTAATTAGATAAAAAGAGATGGAGATCAGATTCATACCTTTATAGAAAAAAGCTTCCTTGGGTACGAGTTCACCTCTAATTCCTTTTCATGTTCAACTCGAATCCACCAAGTTTGATTCCTTCTTTTGATCAACGTTGGCCACCCAAGTGTCTGGCCTCCAGAGGTGATCCAACAAGGAAGAACAAGTATTCAAGAAGATTGGTGTTTGCAAAAACCCTAATTCTATCTTTATAAAATATGTAAGTACTCTCCCAAATCTTGGAAGTATTACTAAACCCAAATCAAAATAAGACTCCTTTTATTTATAGATGTAGGCAACCCTCCTAAACAATTTAGGAATAGGGTTTTGTTTTAATTAATTAGGCTCCTAATCTAATTGGAAATTCATGAGAGTACTTTTATTAATTAATTTCCAAACTCCTTTAGGAATTAAATAATAATAATAGTAATAATAATAATAATAAGACTCCTCTTATTAATTTTTATTTAATATTCCCAAAATATTAAGTTATTTAATTTATTCTATCACCATAGATTAAATTAAATACACTTCACTTATTATTACGATTATACCATTTGCTTCTTAAATAAACATTTTTTCTGTTGCGATGTGACCTTTTAGGTTCTACATATTAAATCAGTTGTGAATAAATCAATTTGAACAATTCTAATCTTATTTAAATAAATAAATTAAACTATTTAATTCATTTAAATAAATAAAATTTATTCTACAATAAGGATAAGTCTCCTTAGCGATCAACGATTTTTCAGATAATATAGATTTCAACATTAATCATAAAAGAACCCTTGAGTACATAGTTACCGTATAATTCAATCCTTCCACCATACAATGTTCCAATTAAATATAAGACATGAAATTACTGTCAAGTCTTATTTTATTTAATTATATGTATTTCTATTCTCAAATGCACAACTCCAAATAATCTAAACTAGAAACTCCTTTCTAATGGTAGTATGATGTGATTATATAATAGTATGATTTTTTTATAATTTGAATGGTAACATTATTCTAGTAAATTCATGGTATAAAAGTAAAATGAGGTGGAAGAGAACAAATTGGATTTGAATTCTTATGATGTAAGCAATGATGTCATCGGAATGATGAGGTAAACAATGATGTTATCGGAATGATGAGGTAAGCAATGATGTCTTACGATCAATGATGTAAGCGATGATGTCATAAATTATGGCAAAAGATTATTTTACCCTTACTTTGCCAAGCCTATAAATAGAAGATCATTTCTTCATTATTTCTCACCAATTCACTAAAGCTATAGAGAGAGAAAGTATAGAGAGAATAAGAGAGAAAGAAGAAGAGTATTCTGCTATTACACTAGTGCATTCTCCAAATTTTATTAAGGTAAAGGATATTATTTTTTTCTTCGTAAAAGAGGTTATTTTCTTTCAATACTCGTAAATGATATTATTTTCTTCCATATTCGTAAGAAATATCATTTTCTTTCATACTCCATATTACGTAAGCGATATTATTCCATCTCGTATTCCTAAATTTAAACTTACTATGGTAAGTATTTCTTCTAGAATTCCTGAAATGATTAAAAATTTCGTTTCATCTAATATCATTTCACAGGAATATTGGTCTGAACTTTTTTATTGAATTTAAAACTTTCATGACTGGGTACTGTTCATAGGCACTATTCATATAGTATTGTTCATACATACGATACTATTCACGAGTACTGTTCACAGGTACTATTCACGAAAAAAAATTCTTTCTTCGTCCAAGTTATCTATTGTGACCCTTATTCTTGAAATTGAATCCATGTTATGGTCTCATTTGATTTATTCTTATTATCATAATTCTAAGACTTAAATTATGTTGAAAGTTATCTTTTGCCCGTAGTGCAGAGATGAGCTGTTAATTGATATCTTTGGAATTTAGTTTAAAGATGGATATGTTTTAAGATATACATGACCAACTGGTGATACAAATGAATATCTTTAGCCCGTAGTGCAAAGATGAATATTTGGTTCAAGATGTATATTGATTGATGTCACAGGGATAAAATATTGATGGTGGACTTTTAAATAATAGAATATTGTAGACTTCATTATCTACTTAACTCTTCTAATCAATTGTTATTTCTGCTGCGAATATTAATCTAAACTTGTTTTCTATTATATTTTATCTCATTTATTGAAGACTAACGATAATTTGTATGACGCCCCCAAAATAGGTATACATCACCTATTTTGAGTCGCCAAATACATGGTACAGAATTTAAATACAACCTTCCTTATACAATACGATAAAAAACATAGATAGGAGTTTATACACGAATATTATCTAGTAGACAGTATTCAAACTCAAATGAAGTCCTCATTACAATTATTATCACACTATTTTATAAAATAGTGAGGACCACTACAGCCACCATCTCGGACCATCACTCCGATCCCCGACTAGTCCCGGCTACGTTCTCATTTCCTGAAGAGAACAATGAAAGCAAAATGGTGAGCTCAAATAGCTTAGTAAGAAATATTATGACTAAGATAATATAGAATAAATTATCGTTAGCCTTCAACAATGTTAAACTGATAAAATACAATAGACATCAAGTTTAACTGTAGCGGAACAAGCAATCCATTAGAAGAGTCAAGTAGAGCATGATATCTACTATCTTCTATGATTTTAAAAGTTTATCATCAATTTTATCGCTGATACTCATCTTAATAAATAATCCACATCATCGAATCATCCCTGCACTACCGCCAAGGATATTCATTAGTATCACGAGCATGAATTATCCATGCACTACAGGCCAAGGATATTCGTGTTTTCATCAATGGTCATGATCATGCAAACTACTGTCCATCAATGCAGTACGGGCCAATGAGGACTTTTACCACATCATTTGTAACATTACGGTCATAATTATACCAAATAATCCCTGGTCATAATCATACCAAGTCCATCTATGCACTACGGGTCACAGATGACTTTCATCATAATATAAACATGAGGATGATGACAATGATATAGGAATTCAATTAAATGAAAGAAAAAGATAAATATTAAAGACTTTGACAATTTAATTTATCCAGAATTCAATAATGTCCAAATTGTCAACATGATACTGCTTTGTGGAGTAAAATTTAAGAATAATTTTATCAAAAATTATTTGGACCAAAAGAAAATCAATTTTTGTCATGAATAGTACCTCGAGTGAATAGTACCCCATGAATAGTAATTTGGGAATAGTAACCCTGTGAATAGTACTCCGGCATAAAAAGTTAAAACTTATCAAGAATGCTCAGAATAATATTTCTATGAAAAGATACTGGATGAAGCGCAAATATCAAGGATATTGTACTAATTTTATGGAGTATAGAAGTTAAAACTTTAACAAAATGACTGTAGAATTCGAAATCTTAAACGAAATAATATTTACTTACATACTACAGAGTATGGAAGAAAATATTATTTCATATGAATACTGAACAAAAATAATATTCCTTACCCTGAAAAGAAGAGTATTCCAACTGGTATAGCGGAAATATTCTTGAAGAAAACTTTCACTATTTTCTACGCTCAAAGTTTTCTAAAACTCGAAAGAAATACGCTCAATATTATAGAAGAAGAATTCTCTGATTCTGGTGTGATTTTCAATTCTAACTAAGCATCTTATTTATAGGAGAACGGAAGAGGTACTTTTTAAGAAAAAAAATCACGCACGAAATTATTTTCAAATTCACGGACGGAAAAAAAAAATGTCCAGACGTCCGATTTTTCAAAGTATTTATATAATAATCAAATAAAATAAAATATATTCTATTTTTCATATAAAATAAAACTTTTTATAATTTATAATATATATATATAATAATAATTAAGTACTCCACCCGTGACTCCTCAAATTTTTCTCCTCCCCCATCTTTTTCTTCACTTGTGGGCCCTTTTGTCATTATCCCACACACATCACACACACACACACACACACACACACTCTCTCTCTCACACACACACACACACACACACACACACACACACACACACATATATATATATATATATATATATATATATATATATATATACTAAATCATCTTCTACCGATTAGTTTAAAAAATGGATAAATGTGGGTCCATAAAATAAACTATAATTACCACAAATACTTCATAAAAATCACCTTAATATTTTTAACAACATTTATCATCATTATTATAATCCGTAATATTTAACAACCAGATCGTTCCCAAGAAAGAAAGGGCTTTCTTATAAGGATTTCTCCCTATTGGAGCGCAATTAGGTGACTATACCTCTCCTCCACAGAACTTTTTAGACATCGTCAATATTGCAAATAATAATATGAGTAGCTTTGTCGTCTGAATTATTAATTTAATAATATATAAAATATAGACAATAATTGAATCAAATAATTTGAGATACTATGCAACAATTACTGTAGCAATAATTGAACAAAACTAAGTGACTTCTCACGTAAGCATCAATAATCAATACCATGTGCTACTATGTAACCATGCGTATTACTGTACTTTTACCACCGGGTATTCTAACAGTTAACGGTAAAACTTTTGTCGTTATATTTATAAAAAGATATTTCTGTTGTTTTCTCAATCCGACATTAATTCCGTTGTGGAGTCCACCAATGATTGCGCCGTCATACGAATATTCCCTATTAAAACGAATATTCCCCCACCAATCGAATATTTTATAACAATTTGCTTACTTTGCAAAATTTATAAATACTACCCACAATTATAACATTATATCAAATTCACACCATAATATTAAAAAAAATATTTGGAGAAATTAAATCTTTATTCATAAAATTTGGGGTCTTACAGCCTCCCCTCCTTATGAAATTTCGCCCTCGAATTTTACGTACGTACTTGGTATGTCGAAGAGGTGAGGATACCTCGTTTTCATTTCAGATTCTAACTCCTGAGGTATAACCTTTGAGCATAGAATATGTTCCTTCTTATCCAATATTTTAACAAGTATCTACTCATACGTTAAATCTTTGTTATCTCGTCTAGTTCGAATTAAATAATGTGGTCTGAGTCTTCCACATATTTACGTAACATTGATACATGAAAAACGTTATGAACAGGCGACATACTTGGCGGTAAGACGAGTCTATAGGCCACAGTTCCTACTCGATCGAGGATTTCAAATAGACCAATAAAATTGAGGTTTGAGATTTCCTCTCTTCGTCGATTTTTTCTTCTAGAATAACGCCTTCTTGAACCTTCTTCATTAGGTCCGGGTCTGTAGCTTGACCAACTTTAAATTTATTGATTAAAGTCGGTTCTAATCGTATATTCGCTATCTTCACGTAGGTTCTTGGAGTCTTTAACTCTATATCCATCCTTTGTAAATCATATAAATGGGTCTTAATGTTAACAACGTCGCACTCGTAACCGCATAAAATCTTCTATACAACGTGTCAGCTACCACGTTCGCTCTTCCACGATGTTATTGAATGGTATAGTCATAAACTTCAACAACTCGAGCCAACGTCTTTAGTGCATGTTACGTTCGTTTTGGGTGAAGAACTATTTGAGGATTTCAGAAATGGGTTTTGTATTGGGGTCAATACAAATTTGATTTCACACTCTAGGGGTAGGCCAAGATGCCTTCAGGGAATACGTTAGGAAATTTATTAACAATAGAAATATTATTCAAAACTGACGTATTTTTGTTTAAATCCGTGACATGGGCTAAGAAAGCTTGACATCCGTTTTTCAATAAACGAATAGCTTTATGGCTTGATATTAAAGTGATTTACTTTAGTTGTTTGGTTGCTTGAATTCGCATAATAGGTTGGTTAAGAATATGAAAACTAACAACCTTACAAAAATAATCAATTTTAGGATAATGAGTATGTCGACCTCGGGATTCTTATTTGTTCCTTTTCTGTACTTGTTCTTTAGTGTTCTCATTTTTTGTGAGATTTTTTTGGAAAAATAAGTGAAAAAGGTCCGACATGTATATGTCGATAATTTGACTGTAAGAGTCGCTAGTTGGTGTTTTTTAACTGGTTGCACCAACGTAACTGAGAAAAGGTTTGCACATTGACCCAATGATGTGACATTACTAAACGGGTCTGTGAAACCGAGATTCATTTGGGTTCGGGGGCTTGATTATGCAGAGGGAAGGTGTTAGGCACCCCCCCGACATCCGTGTTACCACGGTGACCGCCACTTTTCGAGAAACTATTATATAAATGTGTGTGTGTGTATGTGGATCAATGTGCAATTTATTTGGAAGTAGTGCGAGGCCTCGTTCGAACCTATATACAAAGGGTTAGAATTTATATGAAAAATTCATTTTTAAACATGATATAGCAATGAGGTTTTGTAAAAGAGGTTTTTCAAACCTTATGCTCAATAGTAATTGAGACCTTTTAATACTTCTATTTTATTATTAAATGTTCGGCTTGATTGCTTTTATTTTCGAGATGCAAAGCATCTTCGAGAAAATAATATATAACAGTGCTGAACTCCTCATGGGCATGAAAGCCATCTAAGGAAATTCAAATACCGTGAATAATTTACAAGCTGCTTACAGCTGAAAATGTCCATCACGGGAACCGAATCTAGATTCATTAGACTGAATTTGTGATCACATGATTCCTAGGCTCACATGATGTCATAGCTTTATATGAAAAGCGTAAGCAATTATATATATAAAAGCTTTAAATATATATATATATATATATATATATATATATATATATATATATAGACATGATGAACCACCATGAAGCACCTCCATGGGGGATCAGAAATGTAAATATATAAAATCGGTAAATGTATATATATATATATAGAGAGACATGATCAACCACCACGAAGCACCTCAATGGGGGATCAGAAATGCAAATAAAACAATAAATGCGATCAATCGCCACGAAGTAAACTCTAGGCGGGACTAAATGTAAATAAAGCAGTAAAAATGATCAACCGCTATGAAGTAAACTCTAGGCGGGACGGAATGTAAATAAAGCAGTAAAAGGCCATGAAGTAAACTCCAGGCCTGATAGAAATGTAAATATATATATATATATATAAGCGAGTAAACGCATGGATGTTTCTCAATCCCATTTCGGTTTATCATTTCAAATGATTTATCGCTATATATATATATATATATATATATATATATATATATATATATATATATATATATAAAGCAAGTAAACGCTCCAGACATAAGTCTAGGCTCAATCGAGGCATAACACTATAAGAAGTGAAAACCACAGACTGAAGTCCGGGCATACACACACAACACGACTCTTAATGTGAAGAATAATGTGTGCAAAGATGAAGAGAAATGCTTTATAGAGTGTAAGAAGGCTTACAGTGAGCTACCAAAGAAGACTTCTGTGACTCTAAGTGGATGAACACACGGTTCCCTCCGGTAAAAATATAGCTATATGTGAGCTAACAAGTGTTTGAAATGAGAAAGCACTCAATATGGGGTGTGTACAGAGCAAATTTGACAGGGCTTCCTCGCCTTTTCCTCTTGAATTATGGCCACCCCAAGCTCTATATTTATAGAGCTGGTGGCCGGAAGTGTACCTGCGGCAGCCGCAGATGCACCTGTGGCTACTCAGGGTGCCCCAGGCTCCGTGGGTCCTGCTGTCTCAAAGTACGTGCACTTGTGCACTATGATGTCCGCTCAAACTTGCAGAACTTCAATCCAAGCATCCGATTGAGGTGTACAAGACCTTTTTTGGACCGCCTTTGTCGAGTGTTACGTAATGGCATGGTATTAGATGTTGTACCTGTCTATGTGGATTATCACATGCATGGTGAATGATCCTTTGTATTCATTCCTTATTAAATTATGGAAATGATCTGTCTAAGTGGATTACCGCATGGCGAACGAAAATCCATTTGCAGTTTCATATATTCTCTTATATTTAGTTGGTTAAAGCTTTGACTTCTATACTCCATGAAATTAGTGTAATATCCTTGATATTTGCGCTTCATCCAGTATCTTTTCATTGAAATATTCTTCTGAGCATTCTTGAATTTTACCACAAAGAAGTATCATGTTGACAATTTGGACGTTATTGGTTCCTAGATAAATTAATTCTTGAACTTGTTTTATTGAATTCTTATATCATTGTCATCATTCTCATGTTTATATTATGTTGAAAGTCATCTGTGGCCTGTAGTGCATAGATGGACTTGGTATGATTATGACCATGGGTTATTCGGTATAATCATAACCGTAATGTTACAAATGATGTTGTAAAAGTCCTCATTAGCACGTAGGGCATTGATGGACAATGGTTGGCATGATCATGACCATTAATGAATACACGAATATGATTGGCCCGTAGTGCATGGATAATTTGTGGCTGTGATACTAATGAATATCCTTGGCTGTAGTGCAGGGATGATGTGGTTTATTTATTAAGCTGAGTCTCAGCAATAAAAGTGATGAAAAACCTTTTAAATCATACAAGATAGTAGATTTTATTCTCTACTTGACTCTTTTAATGGATTGCTTATTCCGTTGCAGTTAAACTTGATGTTTGTTATATTGTATAAGTTTAACACTATTAAAGGCTAACGATAATTTATTCTGCATTATCTTAGTCATAATATTTCTTACTAGGCTAGTTGAGCTCACCCTTTTACTTCATTGTTCTCTTCAAGAAATGAGAACATAGCAGGGACTATTCGGGGAACGGAGTGATGGTCCAGATGATAGTATTAGTAGTCCTCACTATTCTATGAAATAGTATGTTAATAAATGTATTGAGGACTTATTTTGAGTTTGAATACTGTCTAGAAGGAAATATTGGTATTAAAACTCAAAGCTCATGTTATATATTTAAGATTGTATTTATATTCTGTACCATGTATTTGGCGACTCAGAATAGGTGATGTATACCTATTTTGGGGCGCCATGATTAGTATCAAAGCTTAGGGATATGATCCCTGGCTGAGATGTGAGACAAGATCTAGGAGGGGAGAGATGGGGAATTCCTTCGCTAGTATGACCTACCTAAGTTTATTTGGTATTTAATTGGTCGGTCAAAAGATAGGGATAACATGTGATATGATAATTAACCCTTGTTTTGTGGCAGTATTTAAAATTAACATTCGAGAATGTTGAAAATAGCAATGGAGCACAGGAGACCGTTGAGTCTCCACAGATCAACAATCAGGATAATGTGCATCAGGAAGGCTACAATCCTCATGCAAACGACAACACTGACCAAATGATGAACGATGGAATGTTCAGAGGCTTTATGCAATTCATGCAACATCAGGCAAGAGCGGCTCCTGTCCAAAATGCAGGTGGAAACACTAGCAACTCTTGGACGGTCACTGCTAAACAGTTCAAAGAACTGGGACCACTAGAGTTTTTTGGAGAGCCAAAACCACTTAAGACGGAGATGTGGCTAAAGTAGATCTGTAAGATATTTGATGTCTTGGGATGCTCCGGGGAGCAACAGGTTCCCTTTGCCACCTTCATGTTGCAGTAGAAGGAGATTCTTTGGTGGGAATCAAAAGCGTACTCAACTGCCGCCGCCTTGAAGATGACTTGGGAAAAGTTCCAAGAATTGATCAACGACAAGTACTTTCCTGAAAGTATTCGTCACATGAAAGAGGTAGAGTTCATTAAACTGGAGCAAAACAACATAACCGTGTAAATATCTTATTTCGTTGATTAGCATCTGAAATATCTCCTCTATAGGTTGGCCAAGGTATGTAAATTCCCTTCTATTGGCAAAATCCCTACGGTCTTTAGCACTTTCTCTCTTCGCAACCTTGTCCTCCAGGCATGCTCCTGGCTGACTAACTAGCGTGTGACTTGATGCTGATGGATCACCAGTTCTGCCAATTGTTCAACTTGCTTACAAAGAGCTTTCATCTTTTGTTCCATAGCAAATTGGAACTTTGGGTAATCCCATCTGTCAACACCAAATTTGATGGGCTTGGATGATTCATCATTAAAATTTGAACTCTGTCCACTGTTCCAACTAATCATATTGACCTCTTCTTCTTTGTGTTGAGGAATAGGATTGTCTTGCACATGAGGTTGATCTAGTTTCGTAACCACGATCTCAATGTTGCTTATTAAATCTTGGATCTTGTGTTTTAAGGCTTAACAATCTTGAGTATCATGTCCAGGTACCCTGGAATGATAAGCACACTTCCGAGTAGTATTAACGGCGTAGTTGCTACCGTTAATACTGTTGAAATACTCAGTGGTTAAAACACAGTAGTACACGGTATTGCACCAATTATTGATTCTTACGTAAGAAGGCACTACTCAATAATTGTTACAGTAATTACTGTTCAATATTTTATTTTATGGATTCAATAATTGCTACGTTGATATTTTATATTATTATTGTTTCATTAATTGTCATTACATAGTATTTTTCATTATCAGATCAATAATTCATATTATTTGAATAATATTATTAGATAGCATTATTGGCAATGTCTAGAAAGTTCTGTCTAATGAGAGGTTTGGTCACCTAATTGCGCATCAGTAAGGAGAAATCCTTATTGGAAAGCCCCTCTTTCTGAGGCGCTGGGTTGTCGATGATTGTGATTACGTAATATTATTTGTGGATAATTAATTATTGATTTATATGATAAGAAAAATATTCATTTTATGTGGATATAGATGGAGAAAATTTTTTAATGTGACAATTGTTGAAAATTGATATTTTATCTTTTCTGATAAAATAATTCATTTAAATATATTATTATATTTTAATAGTATAATAATGGTGATATTTTTACAATGAATGTGGGATATATGAATAAATGAGGAGGAAGAGTATTTTTGTTAAAAAAATGTTTAAAACATGTTAAACATGTTCGTGGGCCCTATTTCTTGACTGAAATTTTATTATAGCTTGTAAAATCGTCCGTATATGGATTTCGGTCAATTTCTGTTTGGAATTTGGAAAAACTTAAAACTACAAAGTTGTAGAGAATTGAATTTCCTATGGAATGGACATAAGATTCGAATTTTTCTGATAAATGGGCTATTTATTATGAATTATTGAAGTTCCGGAATAATTAATTTTTGAAGTTTTAATTATTTTTTTTAAGAAAAACGTTTTTTTTTATTTTGGTGAGGGGGGACCACTTGTGTGGTTGATGTTTTCAATCTAAGAAACTGTGCGTAAGAATTTATAAAAAATATAATAATATTTTATTAAATTTTCTTCTTTGGTGTTCTAAGCATTTTCCTATAAATATGGTGCTTAGGTTAGAATTTAAAATCACACCAGAAACAAGTTTTCTCTCTATATTATCGAGCGTATTTTGTGAGTATTTTGATACTTTGAGTGTTTCTATACGGTGCAAGTTCCCTTCAGCACTATATCATGTATTCCAGTTAGAAGTACTATTTTTTCGAGGTAAGGGATGTTATTTTTTTTATAAATGATATTATTTCTTTCAATATCATTATGCCAAAATATTGGTAAGATTTTTCTTGTGAAATTCTTGTCTTTTAGTGTCGGAGTTACTATTCACGTATACGGCACTATTCACGAATACGACACTATTCACAAAAAAATTAAATTTCCATTTTTTTCCAAAATATCTATTATGGATACTAGCTTTGATTGTATCCATGTTTTGATCATTCTTGAATTTTACTTCACTATGGTTATTTATGAAGTATTTTTGAACTTGGATTGTTTAAAGTACGAATTCTTATTATTTGTTCTTTTGTTTCACTGGATTCATTTTCTTTAAAATATTTTTCATCATCCTAAGTCCTAAATGATGATATTACTGAATATCTTTGGCATGTAGTGCAAAGATGGTTGATTTTCTTATGAATATCTTTGGCTCGTAGTGTAAAGATGTACATGTGTTGAGATGAACATGACCAACTGATGAATATCTTTGGCCTGTAGTGCAAAGATGAATATTTGATTCAAGATGTATATTGATTGATGTTACAAAGATAAAATATTGATGATAAACTTTTAAATTCATAGAAGAAAGTAGATTTCATTCTCTACGTAACTCTTCTAATGAATTATTATTTCCGCTGCGAATATTGATTTAAAACTTGTTATCTATTGTATTCTATCAAATTTTTCCCTGTTGAGGACTAACGATAATTTGTTCTATGTTATCTTAGTCATAATATTCTTTTCTGGGCTAGTTGAGCTCACCCTTTTTCTTTTTCTTCCATTTCTCTTCTCAGGAGGCGAGAATGTAACGAGTACTACTCGGGGTATGGAATGAAGGTTCTAGAACGTCGTTTTAGTAGTCCTCACTATTTTGTAAAATAGTGTATCAATAATTGTAATGAGGACTAATTTGAGTGTTGATATTGTCTAGAAGACAATATTTGTTTTTAAACTCACAGTTTATGTGTTGTCGTATTTTGCACGACAATTGTATTAATAAAGTTGTAGTTGTTTCTGTACCATGTATTTGGCGACTCAGAATGAGTGTTGTATACCTATTTTGGGGGCGTCTACTCGGGGTGCCCCGGGCTTTGCGAGTCCTATAGTCTTGAAGTACATGCACTCGTGCACTTGGATGTCCGCTCGAACTTGCAGCTTCAATCTGAGCATCCGATTGAGGTGTACAAGACCTTTTTCGGACCGCCATTGTCGAGAGTTACGCAATAACATGAAATTAGAGGTTGTACGAAGTCAGGAAGAGGGGACCATTCCCATGGTCTTTAAGCTTCAAATTCTATCCGGTGTGCTACCCTGCGTAATAGTTACTCGGGATTGGAACTCCTTGGCTCTTGTGGGACATTGTTGTGTAGAAATGTATATGTGAGATGTTGAGACGACACGATGTGAGGTTGAGGTGGCAAGATGACAATTTTTCCCCTCATCGGGGTTATCTTCGGTTAGGGCTGATAAAGCAGACGTTACTCAGGGTTATCTCTGAGATTGGACTGCTGCAAGTGTTTGAATTCCTCAAGGTCATCTTTAAGTGTGCCTGTCTTCTCGGTGTTATCTCTGGGTCTTTGGAATGAGTGCCTCGGCGGGATTTCCAAGGTTGAAGTTGATTGCATGCATTTGAAACAAACATTTTTGGGGTTATCGCCGGAACTGCAATGGCATTCCTTGGGGTTATCTCCAAGTATGAAACTAGGGGTTATCTCCGAGGTTGGAACTGATACTCCCAGTGTGTGTTCCGGGGTTGTGACTGAACTTCCGGTGGTATCTGGAATAGATATGAGCTGTGTTCTAGGGTTATCTCCGAAAGACAAATCTGCCCTCCTGCAATGTTAGTAACAGGTGTGCAGAAAATTTTGAGTGTCTACAAAGTAGTTAACCAACCAATCCCTAGAATTACGTCAAATGCAAGTCTTTTCAAAGAGATAAGATCGGGTAATGTGAAAGTGTCGATTTGAATCAAAAAAAGATTTATAAACAGTGGATGTAACGAAGGTTTCTCCTAATGGAGTTTCAACCAATAAGTCAAAGTCTAACTTCTTTGGGGTCAAATTTAAGCGTTGAGCGCAAATAGGAGAAATAAAAGAGTGGGTAGAACCGGTGTCAAATAAGGTATAGACTTCGCCAGAGTTTATGATTAACTTACCCATGATAACTTCGTTCGGGTTCCTCGATAAATGCTCTCACTTAAACTATCGACTTTGACTTGTCTGGGACAGCCTTTGGTGTCTCCATCCCAGCTGGACTTGACTTCACTACACGACAAAATCGAGCTAAATGACCATCGCTTTCGCAATTAAAACACGCTTTGGGTTGCTGCGTATAGTTTGGACAGATGTGTCACTCCTGTCCGCATTTGAAACACACGACTGATGGTTGTTCTTCTTCTTTTGAAACAGATGCTGGTGCTATTGTCTTTCCATCATCATTGAACATTCTCTTCTCAAAGTTGTTCTCACTTAGTTCACCTTTCCTATTATCCTGGCCATGATTACCACTGAAGTGGTTACCATTTCTGGCATGATAATTTCCTCAACGATTGTTGTCACCGCTTCGATGACTGCTATCACTGTTATTATCGACGTGTCGGCTGCTCTCTTTTGGTTGGGTTGATTCATTATCGCGCTTCAATAATTGAGCCATATTTACAATATCTAAATACTAACACAGTTTGTGAGAAATGAGGTATTGACGTATTTCAGGTTTCAAACCTCGCAGAAATATTCGCGTCATTCTCTCCTCATTATCAACCAAATGGGATGCAAACCGGGACAACTCGGCAAACTTAGCCTTGTACTGCGATACGGTCATATTGTTTTGCTCCAGCTTGATGAACTCCGCCTCCTTCAGGTGACGAATACTTTCGAGAAAGTACTTGTCGTTGAACAATTCTTGGAACTTCTCCCAAGATATTTTGAGTGCGGCAGGCTGAGTACGTTTTACTGATTCCCACCAGTAATCTGCCTATCCTCTAAATATGAAGGTGGCAAAGGGAACCTTTCGCTTCTCTGAGCATTCCAAGACATAAAATATCTTGGTGATCTGCTTAATCCATGTCTCTTCCATAAGTGGTTTTGGCTTTCCCAAAAACTCTGGTGGTCCCAGCTCCTTGAACTACTTAGCGGTGACCAGCCGTGAGTTGCCAGTGTTTACACATGTATTTTGACTAGGAGTCTCTCTTATTTTGTTTTACATAAATTCTAAAAAGTTCCTAAACATACCATCGTTTGTCATTTGGTAGGTGTTGTTGTTTACATGAGGATTATTACCTTCCTGATGCACATTATCCTGGTTATTAATCGTCGGTGACTCAACGGTCTCATGTGCTCCATTGCTTATCTTAACATTTTCAGATGCCATTTTCAAATACTGTCACAAAAAAAGGGTTAATTGAAATGCCACATAATATCCCTATATTCTGACTGACTAATTAAATAACAAATAAACTTAGGTAGGTCATACTAGCGACGGAATTACTCGTCTCTCCCTCCTAGTTTTAGTCTTACATCTCAGCTAGGGATAATATCCCTAAGCTTTGATACCAACTGTGATGCCCCCAAAATAGGTATACATCGGCTATTCTAAGTCGCCAAATATATGGTACAGAATTTAAATACAACCTTCCTTATACAATACGACAAAAAACATAGCTGAGAGTTTTTACACGAATATTGTCTAGTAGACAGTATTCAAACTCAAATGAAGTCCACGTTACAATTATTATCACACTATTTTATAAAATAGTGAGGACAACTACAGCCACCATCTCGGACCATCACTCCATTCCCCGACTAGTCCTAGCTACGTTCTCATTTCCTGAAGAGAACAATGAAAGCAAAAGGGTGAGCTCAACTAGCCCAGTAAGAAATAATATGACTAAGATAATGTAGAATAAATTATCGTTAGCCTTCAACAATGTTAAACTAATAAAATACAATAGACATCAAGTTTAACTATAGCGAAACAAGCAATCCATTAGAAGAGTCGAGTAGAGCATGATATCTACTATCTTCTATGATTTTAAAAGTTTATTATCAATTTTATCGTTGAGACTCAGCTTAATAAATAATCCACATCATCGAATCATCACTGCACTACGGCCAAGGACATTCATTAGTATCACGACAACAAATTATCCATGCACTACAGAACAAGGATATTCGTGTTTTCATCAATGGTCATGATCATGCCAACCACTGTCCATCAATGCACTCCGGGCCAATGAGGACTTTTACCACATCATTTGTAACATTACAGTCATGATTATACCGAATAATCCCTGGTTATAATCATACTAAGTCCATTTATGCACTACGGGCCACAAATGATTTTCATCATAATATAAAATATTAAATAATATAAAATATTATGATTTTCATCATAATTGTAAGACCCCAAATAATTAATAAATGAAATTTAATTTTCTCTATTTATTATTTTGAAATAGTAAGGGTTGATTTGATTAATGTGGATAGTTATGGGTAAAATACGCAAGTATTTCAAAATAAGCAAGTGGCTATAAAATATTCATTATTGTCGGGGAATATTTGTTTGGTCGTGGAATATTCGATCGTCGGGGAATATTCGATGACTACGTATGTGATCTTTATGGGCCCCATAACTGAAAGCGATTGGATGAAGAAAATGACAAATATAAGTTGTTTAAAAATAACTTGGCGTAGTTATTCTGGTTTACCTTCGTTGGAATACTTTGTGGTTAAAACACGATGAATCGCGTTGTTGCACAGTAGCACACGATATTGCACCAATTATTGACTCTTACGTAAGAAGGCACTACTCAATAATGGTTACAGTAATTACTGTTCAGTATTTTATTTTATTGATTCAATAATTATTGCGTTGATATTTTATATTGCTGTTGTTTCAATAAATTGTTATTACACAGTATTTTTCATTATCGAAGCAATAATTCATATTATCTGAATAATATTATTAGATAACATTATTGGCAATGTCTAGAAAGTTCTGTCTAAGGAGAGGTTTGGTCACCTAATTGCGCGCCAATAAGGAGAAATTCTTATTGGAAAACCCCTCTTTCCTGGGAACTGCCTGGTTGTCAATATTGTGATTCTGTAATATTATTTGTGAATAATTAATTATTGATTCATATGATAAGAAAAATATTGATTTTATGTGGATATACATGGAGAAAATTTTTAATGTGACAATTGTTGAAAATTAATATTTTATCTTTTTCTGATAAAATAATTCATTTAAATATATATTATTATATTTTAATAATATAATAATGATGATATTTTTACAACGAATGTGGGATATATGAGTATATGAGGAGGAAGAGTATTTTTGTTGCAATAAATGTTTAAAACATGTTAAACATGCAATTGGACCCCATTTATCGATTTGAAATTTGATTATAGCTTTATAAAATCGCTTGGTTTGTGGATTTCGCCAATTTACATTTGGAATTTGGAAAAACTTTCTTCGCAAAGTTGTAGAGAATTGAATTTCCTATAAAACTCGCAAGATTCGAATTTTCTGATAAAAGGGCTATTTATTATGAATTATTGAAGTTCAAGTCTCAAATAATTGATTTTTGGAAGTTTAAACTATTTTAAATTAGAAAACGTTTTTTTTTTTTTTTTTTCTAGAAGGTTGGCATGTGTGAATTCTTTGAGATTAAGATTTCAAGGAATACGATAATATTTTTATATATATTAATATTATATTAAATTTTTTGCTTTGGTGTTCTAAGCAATTTCCTATAAATAGGTCTTAGGTTAGAATTGAAAATCACAATTTAAAGCTCAAGTTTTCTCTCTATATTATCGAGCGTATTCTTGTGAGTATTTTGAGTATACTTTGAGTATTGCTATACGGTGAAAGTTTAAGTCATAGCCTATATCGGTGTTTCAACTAAAGTACTTGTCTTTCGAGGTAAGGGATGTTATTTTCTTCTCAAATGATATTATTTCTTCAATATCATTATGCTGAAATATTGGTTGAAACTTTTTATCAAATTTGGAACTTTTTCATGTCGGGGTTACTATTCATGAGTTACTATTCACGAGTTACTATTCACGAGTACTATTCATGAAGCGTGATGATGTTTTTGTGAAATTTCTATCTTTTGGTGTCGGAATTACTATTCACGTATACGGCACTATTCACGTATACGGCACTATTCACGAATACGACACTATTCATCGAAAAATGAAATTTTTCCTTTTCGTCCAAAATATCTATTCTGGATACTAGCTTTGATTGTATCCATGTTTTGATCATTCTTGAATTTTACACCACTATGATTATTTTTGAGGTATTTTTGGACGTGGATAAAACAAAGTACGAATCCTTAATCCTTAATCCTTGTCATTTTGTTTCACTGGATTCGTTTCTTTAAAAAATATTTTTCATCATCCTCAGTCTTAAAAGATGAATGATTTATGATGAATATCTTTGGCCTGTAGTGCAAAGATGAATGATTTCTGATGAATATCTTTGGCCCGTAGTGCAAAGATGAATGATTTCTGATGAATATCTTTGGTAGTAGTGCAAAGATGAAGCAGTGTTTAGATGAACATGACCAATTGGTGAATGTCCTTGGCACGTGTAGCAAGGATGAATATTTGATCTCGAGATATATATTGATTGATGTTCTGAGGATAAAATAGGCGATGAACTTTAAAATTCATACATAGAAGATAGTAGTTTGCATTCTCTACTTAACTCTTCTAATGAATTATTATTTCATTCTGCGAATATTGATTTAAAACTTGTTGTCTATTGTATTCTATTATATTTTTCCTGTTGAAGACTAACGATAATTTTGTTGTATATTATCTTAGTCATAATATTCTTTACTGGGCTAGTCGAGCTCACCCTTTTCCTTTTTGTTCCATTTTTCTTCTATTAGGCGAGAATGTAGCGAGTACTAGTCGGGGTATGGAATAAAGGTTCTAGAAAGAGTTGTTTAGTAGTCCTCACCATTTTTGTAAAATAATGTATAAATAATTGTGATGAGGATTTATTTGGGTATGTATATTGTCTAGAAGACAATAATTGTTTTTTTTTTAAACTCACAGTATATATGTTGTCGTATTTTGCACGACAAATGTATTAATAAAGTTGTAGTTATTTCTGTACCATGTATTTGGCGACTCAAAATGGGTTGGATGGAATGGACCTATTTTGGGGGCGTCACAATAATATAAAATATTAAATAATTTTCATCATTTGTAACATTAAGGATGATGACAATGATATAGGAATTCAATTAAATGAAAGAAAATGATAAATATTAAAGACTTTGACAATTTAATTTATCCAGAATTCAATAATGTCCAAATTGTCAACATGATACTTCTTTGTGGAGTAAAATTCAAGAATAATATTGTATCAAAAATGATTTGGACCAAAAAGAAATTAATTTTTGTCATGAATAGTATCCCAGGTGAATAGTAACTGAGTGAATAGTACCCCATAAATAGTACTTTAGGAATAGTAACCCCGTGAATAGTACTCCGGCATAAAAAAGTTAAAACTTATCAAGAATGCTTAGAATAATATTTTCATGAAAAGATACTGGATGAAACACATATATCAAGGATATTCTACTAATTTCATGGAGTATAGAAGCCAAAACTTTAACAAAATGAGTGTAGAATTCAAAATCTGAAACGAAATAATATTACCTACATACTACAGAGTATGGAAGAAAATATTATTTCATATGAATACTGAACAAAAATAATATCCCTTACCTTGAAAAGAAGAGTATTCCAACTGGTATAGCGGGGAAATTCTTGAAGAAAGCTTTCACTGTTTTATACGCTCAAAGCTTTCTAAAACTCGAAAGAAATACGCTCAATATTATAGAAGAAGAATTCTCTGATTTTAATGTGATTTTTAATTCTAACTAAACATCCTATTTATAGGAGAATGGAAGAGGTACTATTTAAGAAAAAAAAAATTATGGACGAAATAATTTTCAAATTCACGGATGGAAAAAAAATCTTCAGACGTCCGATTTTTCAAAGTATTAATATAATAATCAAATAAAATATAATATATTCTATTTTCCATGTAAAACAAAACTTATTATAAAATATATATATATATATATATATATATATATATAGATATATACTTAATCATCTTCATGATTATTTTGAAAAATGGGTAAATGGGGGTCTATAAAATAAACTAAAATTACCACAAATACTTTATAAAAGTCACCTCAATATTTTTAACAACATTTATCATCATTATTATAATTCACAATATTTAATAACCAGATCGTTCTCAGGAAAGAGGGGGCTTTTCGATAAGGATTTCTCCCTATTGGCGCTCAATTAGATTACCAACCCTCTCCTCGACACAACTTTCTAGACATCGTCAATATTGCAAATAATAATATGAATAACTTTGTTGTCTAAATTATTGATTTAATAATATATAAAATATCGACAATAATTGAATCAAATAATGTGAGATACTATGCAGCAATTACTGTAACAATAATTGAACAAAACTAAGTGACTTCTCACGTAAGCATCAATAATCAATCTTTGCGTGCTACAATGCAACCACGCCAGACATCGTATTTTTTACCACCGGGTATTCCAACATTAACGGTAAAACTTTCGCCGTTATTTTTATAAAAAGATATTTTCGCCGTTTTCTCAATCGCATAATAATTACATTGTGGAGTCCACTAATGATCAAGGTCGTCGCATTTAATATTCCCCGACCAATCGAATATTTTATAACAACTTGCTTACTTTACAAAATTTATAAATACTACTCACAACTATAACATTATATCAAATCAACACCTTAATATTAAAAAATATATTTCGAGAAATTAAATTTTTATTCATAAAATTTGGGGTCTTACAATTTGTTTTTATTATCTTAGTCATAATATTCTTTACTGGGCTAGTTGAGCTCATCCTTTTCCTTTTTGTTCCATTTTTCTTCTTAAGAGGCGAGAATATAGCGGGAACTAGTCGGGGTGTGGAGTGATGGTTCGAGATAGTTGTTTTAGCAGTCCTCATTATTTTGTAAAAGTGTATCGATAATTGTAATGAGGACTTATTTTAGTTTGGATATTGTCTAGAAGATAATATTTGTATTTAAACTCACAGTATATGTGTTGTCGTATTTTGCACGACAATTGTAATAATGAAGTTTGTAGTTCTTTTATGTACTATGTATTTTACAACTTAGAATGGGTTGTGTGGACCTATTATGGGGGCGTCACATACTTGATTTAGTGTCTCCACATAAATGATCATAACATCAATCATCCTCATCCAATGAGCAAACAATGTATGTACCAATCTTTCTAGATTCACTAATCCCTTTTTTAGTAATCTAATGATTGGGAACAATTTTAGTTTGTAAGCTATCTAAGAATTTAGATCCCATACGATCATCATCATGATTCTAAAAGCATTGCTCAAAACTATGGGTTTATCACGTATTATAAAACAACACCATGTAGATAAATTAAAAGCCTTTAATTAAACAATTCTTTTATTAATTAATGAATAAGATTGTTACACTGTATATGCTTTATCGTAAAACATGATTGGCTTGTGTGCATACAATAAGACCCCAAATTTTATGAAATGAAAGTATTTAATTTTCTTATAATTATTATTCTATATAGTAATGGTTAAATTGATAAAAGGTTAAAGTTAAGGGTGATATTTGAAATTTTTTGCAAAGTAAGCAAGTTTTCATAAAATATTCGTTGTGTCAGAGAATATTCGTTTTATCAGGGAATATTCGTACGATGGCACAATCAATGGTGGACCCCACAATGAAATTATTGTCGGAGTTAGAAAATGACATAAATATCTTTTTATAAAAATAACGGCAAAAGTTTTACCATGAAACTATTGAAATACCTGGTGGTAAAAGTATAGTAATACGCGCGTGATTGCATAGTAGCAATACCAGTATTGATTATTGATGCTTACGTGAGAAGTCACTCAGTTATACTCAATTATTGCTACAGTAATTGCTACATAATATCTCTCATATTATTGATTCAATTATTGTCATAGTATCATTTGCATAATATTTTATATTATTAAAATAATAATTGAGATGAAAAAGTTATTCATATTATTATTTGCATTATTGCCGATGTCTAGAAAGTTCTGTCGAGGAAAGGGTTTTGGTCACTTAATTGAGCGAAAATAGGGAGAAATCCTTATCGGAGCCCCCTCTTTCCTGGAAATGATCTGGTTGTTAAATATTGTGAGTTATTATATTAATGATGAATAAGTTCGTGTTGATTAAAGATGAAATTGTTGATAAAAAAATATTTCCATTGTGTTGGGATTATTAGTGTTAGTGGAAATTGATGTGATAAAAATATTTAACTACAAGTGCACAACGTCTATTGTAGATTTGGCAAGTGCAGGTCGAACCACAGAGACTAGATCAATTCTTTAATATATCCTTAATTAATATTTTAGGCAAATTAGAAACAAAAATGGTGGAGAAGATTTATTAACTAAATTATGCAAACTATTAATTAATAACGGAAACTATTATTGAGAAAAGATACCTAAGAATCAGAATCCACCAAATATTAACATAATAAATAATTTCTTATTTCCTAAATCAATTCCCAAATTATTTTTCCTTCCCTTTAAAAATAATGATTCATATAATTAATATGGACAATCATAAGTTACAAAAAATTCATAGATTAACTATAACTTATCAAAACCTTGCAATCAATATAAAAATCATATGCAATTTATGCGGAGGAAAATATGAAGGCGAAAATAATTAGGCATTAATTTTGGAATGGAAAGAAAATATTATTATGAAATACTTAGTTTCATCATAATCCTAGGTATTAGAAATTTAGCTAGCCATGGAATTAAAAAACAAAAACAAGTAATATTAGTATTACTATTTGCATGAAATAAGAATAATAATTAAAAAGAGAATTTCTATTGTATAAATAAAAGAAAGTTACAAATACTCCCTGACAGTAGTACCACACGTGATTGGAATAAGAGAAAAGACAAACTCTAAATATCTTACTCCCTTCTACACTAGTGAAAAACTAAGAAAAAGAAAATAACAAGTGGTGTCTTCTCTCTAAAACAAGAGGCCTATTTATACGTAAAATAACTTTGAACCCTAATTTAGATTCATTGAACTTAGACAGTTTTGTTCCCAATCAACTTCTCAAAGAGATGTTCTAGATATACTTTCCTTTGTTTGTTGGATTTGACTTGCACACAAAGATTTTTCAACCTCTTTCCTACTCCTTGTAGCATTCTTCTTGGATATTCCTTATATGAATAAGAGAATTAATTGATCACCAAGATTTTGACTTTATTGCAACAAATATTAAATCTTACAAAATAAAATAAAACATATTAATTTAATAAACTAATATAATTAAAAGGACAAAATTAGGGATAATAAAATGTATGAATTACGTGTCTATCAAATACCCCCGTACCTAGATTTTGCTCATCCTCGAGTAAAATAAAAATAAAATAAAATAAAAATTATACTACCCCATTTTCGTAGGAAACACGATTGCACTTAGCATGTGCAACAAGACTTTAAACTCCAAGGTTACCCCAAGAGGACAAGTTGTGTCTCGTGAGGATTTGCAGTGAATATACCCACCAAATTCAAAAATATTTTTGGATTCAACAAATAATGAAATTGAAAGAAAACTTCTAAATATCCATGGACATTATACATAAGCAAGATTAAATTCAAAATTACACTTTTACTTTACAAAAATACTCAATCTTTATTTTAGACACCATCATTCATTAAATCAAATTCATGTGATGCATGCATTGTGTATATGATGTAACTTATAGTAAGGATTTTAACCATGAAAATCAAGCAAGCTCATTTTTTTCTCTTTGTTTTTTCCATTTTTTGCAATTTTGATTCTTGACTTGTGCAATGTCTCATTTTCTTAGGCTTTTTAAAGTTACCCATGTAGAGCGAGCGTTGGACCAATGACTCCCAAACCAATTGGCTTTAGGGCACTAGGTATAGAGACACCCCTAAGGATTTACTAACTCGAGTAACAAAGGCCACAAAATTAGACTAGTTAAGCTGCTTTTATCCATCACACTTTTCAGCGTGAATATCGATGGTTTCTAAGGATTGGATACCTAGTTATTTCGTTTAATGGACATTGAAGCGGTTATTTATTTCTTTTTTCAACTTCTTTTTTTCATTCATTTTTTTTTCTTTTTTTTGAAATTAATCGAATCATGGTTTATACCCCACAACTAAGAAATTAGTGCAAACGCGAAGTGCAAAATTGCTCGTGAAATCAATTTTAATCCAGATGGTATTTTGAATTAAGATTTCGTATCTTATCAAAAATTTAAGAGTTCTAAATCTTTCAATCTTACTTATGTGTTTTGCTCCACAAACACTTATTAGAATTAATTCAATCCCTAAAAAGTCAAATAAATTTTTTAATGTTTTTCAATTTTTTTTGTTTTGTTTTTATTTTTTCCCTAAAACAACTAAAAAAATAAATATTAAAAATACAATATCTAATACAATAATACAAACAAACTCCCCCCATACCTAAATCATGCATTGTCCTCAATGTACAAATGAAAAATAGAGAACAAAGATATGAAAGAATTATACCTTGTACGATGGGGCAAAAATCGGATGATCACAATATTGTACAAAAGAGAAATATACGTACAAACTTACAAGTGCAGTGTCGGTCATGCTGAATCAGGTGGGTCAACAAGGTATACCACCTCCTCTGGTTTGATCGACATTTTAAAAAAGGGTTTGAGTCGTTGACCATTCACTTTGAAAATTTCTCCACTATTTGGATTTTCAATATCGACTGCCCCATGAGAGTAAACTACCTTCACTATAAAAGGTCCATCCCATCTAGAATGCAATTTGCCAGGAAATAAATGTAGTTTAGAATTATACAAGAGAATTTTTTGTCCAGGTGAAAATGATTTTCTCAAAATTTATTTATCATGAAATACTTTTGTTCTTTCCTTGTAAATTTTAGCATTTTCATAAGCATCATTCCTAATCTCATTTAACTCAGCTAATTGCAATTGTCTATGACTCCTACCAGTGGACACATCAAAATTCAACTGTTTTATGGCCCACAAAGCATGATGTTCAAGTTCAATAGGTAAGTGACAAGCTTTCCCAAATACAAGCCTATACGGTGACATTCCTAAATTAGTCTTAAAGGCAGTACGGCAAGTGAACAATGCATCTAACAATTTTAGAGACCAGTCTTCTCTATTAGAACTCACCATTTTTTCCAAGATTTGTTTTATTTGCCTATTTGAGACTTCTACCTGACCACTTATTTGAGGGTGATAGGATGTTGCAAGCTTATGGGTGATAGAGTACTTTTTTAGCAAGGATGCAAAAGGATGATTACGAAAATGTTTTCCTTGATCACTGATTATGGCCCTAGGGATACCAAAGCGAGAGAAAATGTTCTCTTTCAAAAATTTGACAACAACTTTGTTGTCATCGGTCTTGGTGGGTATAGCTTCTACCCACTTGACACGTAATCCACCATAAGTAAAATGTACAGATTTCCAAAAGAATTTGGAAATGGGCATATGAAATCGATTCCCCATACATCAAATAATTCAATGACTAGAATGGGTTGCATTGGCATCATATTCCTCCTAGTGATCCTCCCTAATTGTTGACACATAGTATAATTAGCACAAAATGATATGGCATCCTTGAATAGACTAGGCCAATAGAAACCACACTAGAGAACTTTGGCGGCTGTCTTTTTGCCTCCAAAATGTCCTCCATAAGCTTGGTCATGACAAAATAACAGAACACTTCTAAACTCGTGGTCGGGGACACAACTCCTAATGATTTGATCATGGCAATATTTGAACAAATAGGGGTCATCCCAATAAAAGTGTTTGACTTGTGAAAGAAACTTGGATCGGTCTTGTTTGGACTAATGGGAAGGAAGCTCACTAGTCACTAGGTAATTCACAATATCAGGAAACCAAGGCGTTACAGATATGGAGAAAAGATGCTCATCTGGGAAAGATTCATTTAAGGGAAGGTCATAGTTGGACTCCACTACTAAACGTGATAAAAGATCAGCTACCACGTTTTCAGACCCTTTTTTGTCTCGTATCTCTAGGTCAAATTCTTGGAGCAATAAGACCCAACAAATTAAACGGGTTTTTGAATATTTTTTGGAAAGAAGATGTTTGAGGGCATCATGGTCAGTGTAAACAATTATTTTCGACCCAATAAGATAAGATCGAAACTTTTTTAGGGCAAAAACTATAGCTAGAAGTTCTTTTTCAGTAGTTGAATAGTTCAATTGTGCATCATTCAAAGTCCTACTACCATAGTATATGACATAAGAAATCTTGTTGATTCTTTGCCCTAGAACAGCACCAACTGCATAGTAAGATGCATCACACATTAACTCAAATGGTTGTCTTCAATCGGTTGATTTAATGATAGGAGCTGAAGTTAACTCCTTTTTGAGTTGTTCAAAGGATTGAAGACATTTTTTAGTAAATTCAAATTTTGTATCTTTACCTAGAAGATTGGTCAAGGGTCTTGCTTTATTACTAAAATCTTTAATGAATCGCCTATAAAAGCCTGTATGTCCTAGGAAAAAATGAATTTCTTTGACTGTCCTAGGTGGTGGAAGATTGGTAATGAGCTCGATTTTGGCTTTATCTACTTCAATTCCCTTTTCAGTTATGATGTGACCAAGAACAATTCCTTTTTTTTTTACCATGAAGTAACATTTTTCCCAATTCAGGATTAAATTTACTTCCTTACATCTCCTTAGAACTAAGTCAAGGTGGTGAAGACACTCATGAAATGTAGACCCAAATATGGAAAATTATCTATGAAAATTTCTAGGAATTTCTCCACCATGTAAGAAAAAATGCTTATCATAAATCTTTGAAAGGTGGTAGGGGCACTACATAGCCCAAAGGGTAGACGACGAGATGCAAAGGTTCCATAAGGACAAGTGAAAGTGGTTTTTTCATGGTCTTCTGTGGCTATGGGAATTTGAAAGTATCCGGAGTAACCATCAAGGAAACAATAGTAAGCATGACCAGCTAATCTTTCTAGAATTTGGTCTATGAAGGGTAAAGGAAAATGATCCTTTCTTATAGCAGCATTGAGTTTTCTATAGTCTATGCAAACCCTCCAACAAGATTGGACACGAGTGGGAACTAACTCATTAGCTTCATTTTGAACCACAGTTAAGCCAGACTTTTTAAGTACCACCTGAACAAGACTTACCAACGAACTATGATCAGAAATGGGATAGATGATCCCATTATCTAGACACTTAAGAATTTCTTTCTTAACAACATC
Organism: Panax ginseng; assembly: GCA_020205605.1. Classification (NCBI taxonomy): domain Eukaryota; kingdom Viridiplantae; phylum Streptophyta; class Magnoliopsida; order Apiales; family Araliaceae; genus Panax; species Panax ginseng. The sequence continues at coordinate 147,638,427 of CM035132.1, read as the reverse complement.
TTTTAGAACCACGTTTAACCGCCTTTGTGGGTCTCTCACAGGTTTAGCATCATGTATTAAATAGTTCTTATGTTGGACAATAGTTGGACTGATCCCCTTAATATCAGTTATGCTCCATCCTATGGCTTCCTTGTTCTCTATCAAGATGGTCAATAACTCTTCCTCCAGTGTGTTTGTTAAATCGGAAGCAATGATTACAGGAAGAGTTTTGGAGGGACCTAAATAGGCATATTTAAGATTATCAGGCAGAGGTTTGAGTTCTAATTCTGGTGGACTCTTTTCAAGAGGTTCTGAAGAGTGCAAGAATGGCTCAGTCATGGGTTCCCATTTAGAGTAAGACATTGATGTTGATGACTCTAGCATTTCATTAACCTCATTTACATATTCTGTTTCATCCCAATTTTGACCAAAATAATTTAGACAAAAATTAAAATTTTCGTCTTCTCCCGTAAGTTCATTGTCGGACATGTCCTGAATCATGTTCACTTCAACGGGCTGGTCAGAAAAATCACAAGGTTGTTTTCCCACATTAAACATATTTAAATCAATTGTCATATTCCCAAATGTCAATTTCATTAGTCCATTTCTACAGTTGATTAACGCATTAGAAGTTGCTAGAAATGGTCTACCTAAAATTACAGGAATTTGACCCTTAGGATTGACAATAGGCTGGGTTTCAAGGACAACAAAGTCAACAGGGAAGACAAAATCACCAACCTCAATGAGTACATCTTCAACTATTCCTTTTGGCACTTTAATAGAATGGTCAGCTAGTCTTTTTCAACTCCCCTAAGCCAAAGGTTTGGTATATAGAAAATGGTAACATGTTCACACTAGCTCCTAAAACAAGCAAAGCTTTTTCAATTAACGTATCACCTATGATGCATGAAATTGTAGGACAACCGGGGTCCTTATACTTCATAGGGACTTAACATGACAAGATAGAACTAACATGGGCTGTTAGAAAAGCTTTCTAAGGAACATCAATGGTTCTTTTATGTGTGCGCAAATTTTTAAGACATTTAGCATTTGAGGGAACTTGTTGAATGACATCTAGAAGAGAAATGTTAATTTTCACTTGTTTGAACACTTCTAGAATTGTGTCCAACTAGGTTGACTGCTTGTTTGAAATAAGTCTTTGAGGGAATGGGGCTTTTGGTTTGAAGACTTTTTCAAATGACTCATAAGGTGTGGTTTGATCATCTTTTGACATAAGCTTAGTAGGTGGACCTATTGACTCAAAATTTGTGGGATTTTCAGGTTGGGCTGACTTTGAAGATGGATCGTTAGATTCAGCATTTAAAATTTTCTCTTCTTCATTATCAATACTAGCATGATTATTAAAATAATTCCAGACATTAAAGAAAGTATAGAACTAACATGATTGACTTGGTTGTTTTCAAGTGAATTAACGTGATAAGGTTTTTGAGTAGGGACTAGAAATTTTGGATTGATCTCGGGTTGACTAGGAAACTTACCCTTCTCTCTTTCACTAACTGTAGTGGCTAATTGACTCATTTGGATCTCTAGGCAAGATAAGGTTTAGTTAATGCTTTGTTGAGATTTTATTAAAGTTTCCACACTCTTCTCTAAGGTGCTAAGTCTCCTCTCACTTTCATTAGAAAAACCTGGTGGATATTGAAGTGCTGAATTTAAATTTTGGTATGGACCAAGATTTTGCTTTTGGTAAGGTTGAAAAGATTGATTTAGAGACTGATTGACCTGATTTGAAGAGTTATTTGGGTAGGGTCCTTGGTTCCATATAAAATTAGGATGATTTCTCCAACTTGGATTATAAGTGGGTGAAAATGGGTCATTTCTAGGTCTTTCAAATATTGCATTGACTTGTTCATATTCTTCAAGTTGGGGCATGACTCTAGGAAATTCCTCAATCACATGGCTTGGTGAATTACTTAGACACAAAGGTGTTGGTGTTGAGACTTGGTTCACGTGTGATTGTCCCCTAGTTTCTAAATCTTTAAGTCTTGTAAGTATACCAACCAACTTAGCTTCGGTAGCAATTGAATTATAAATTGTATTAACACCCCTAGATGAACTAGGTTTATCGGTCTCTCGGGTGGTTTCCCATTGCATGGTTTTTTCTGCTAAGTCTTTTAAAACCTCCCAAGCTTTTTCCTCATCATTATTCAAAAAATCCCCTTGACACATTGACTCTAACATTGTTTTAGTGGGATAGTCTAAACCTTCGTAAGCTATTTGACACAATCTCCATTTCTCAATTCCGTGGTGTGGGCACTGGGATAACAAGTTTTTAAATCTATCAAAATATTTCCAAAATAACTATTTTTCAAGTTGGAAAAATTGATGAATTGTAGTCCTAATTTTAGCAGTTTTATGATTTGGAAAATATTTTTTTAGAAATGTAACAACAAATCCCTACAAGGTTGATATGAAATTATTTGGTAGGCTATATAACCACTTTTTAGCATTATCTTTTAAAGCAAATGGGATAAATCTTAGCCTAATTGAGTCATCAGATAATTGTTGAATTTTCATTAAAGAACAAACTTCCTCAAATTCCTGAATAAATAAATATGCATCTTCTATCCTCGTGAACCTAGATAACATATTTATAAAATGTGGCTTAAGTTCAAAATTGTTACCAGTTACCGGTGGCAGACTGATACCTGAAGGTTGGGCAGAGCACGAAGGATAACATCGATCCCTTAAAGAAACAGTTTGTGCGCCCTCCATTTTTCTTAAAGTGAGATCTTTTAAAGTGAAATCTGAAAATTCAAGTTTTCTCACTAATCGAGATGTTTCGTCCCTAATCCACACTTTTTACATACACTACTAAGCAAATAAGCATATAAGCACAAAAAAAAACAAAAATTTTAACTAGGTCAACCTGAATAAAATCTAGACAACTCCTAACTGTTTCAAGTTACACCGCAAGGTCCACCAAATTCGAAATTAATCACACCACTAGCCAGGTAAGTGTAAGAAAGGTTGGAGTCTCTCCGTAGATACGGTGACTAATTGAATAACCACACAATCTTTAGGCGTATACCTTTTGAACCACTTACCTAGGCACTAGTAGTTTGATTAATTTAAAATCCAGACTCCTCTTGGAGTTTCTTGTCCTAATTGAGCTCGAGAGTCCTAGGGGCCAATGTCTACTTGATTTTATCAGGTCATGGTTATGCAAAATGCAAATTGGGTTGTTTGTGGGTCAAGGAAGGGTGATGAAATCCCCACCTTATCTTGTTACAGGTTTTACCATTAATGTTAGATTAAATATGAAAATGCACAAATAAAAAAAACTATAAACAAATAAAAAGTCCTAAAACTATGTGAATTACGAAAGAAGGAGAAATTTTGACGTACCTCTATCCTCCAGCAATCACCACAGTTTATATTTGACAAAAATAAAATAAAATAAAATAAAAAACTAACAGGATGTGCTTTATGTGAGTGGATTCATGAATGCGTCAAATAAAATAAATATTAAAAAAAACTAAACTACTATTTTTTTTTTCAAAAAAATATAGAGATACGAAGTACTGAAGAAAGCGCAACAACAAAATCTTTATCTTTTTGCTCCTTCGATCCGCTTCAATAATCCTGAAAAAAATTAAAGTTAAAACTAATTCGAATAAATAAAAATTAGGGAATAAAGAAAAATTATTCTAGTCTCCGACATCGGCGCCAAAAACTTGATGTGATAAAAATATGTAATTGCAAGTGCACAGCGTCTATTGTAGATTTGGCAAGTACATGTTGAACCACAGAGACTATATCAATTCTTTAATACATCCTTAATTAATATTTTAGGCAAATTAGAAACAAAAATTGTGGAGAAGATTTATTAACTAAATTATGCAAACTATTAATTAATAATTGAAACTATTAATAAGAAAAGATACCTAGGAATCAGAATCCACGACATATTAACATAATAAATAATTTCTTATTCCCTAAATCATTTCCCAAATTATTTTCCCTTCCCTTTAAAAATAATTATTCATATAATTAATATGGGTAAGCATAAGTTATGAAAAATTCACAGATTAACTATAACTTATCAAAACCTCGCAATCAATATAAAAATCATATGCAATTTATGCGGAGGAAAATATGAAGGCGAAAATAATTAGGCATTAATTTTGGAATGGAAAAAAAATATTATTATGAAATACTTAGTTTCATCATAATCCTAGGTATTAGAAATTTAGCTAGCCATGGAATTAAAAACAAAAACAAGTAATATTAGTACTACTATTCGCATAAAATAAGAACAATAATTAAAAAGAGAATTTTTATTATATAAATAAAAGAAAGTTACAAATACTCCCTGACAGTAGTACCACACGTGATTGGAATAAGAGAAAAGACGAACTCTAAATATCTTACTCACTTCTTCACTAGTGGAAAACTAAGAAAAATAAAATAACAAGTGGTGTCTTCTCTCTAAAACAAGTGGCCTATTTAGAGGGAAAATAACTTTGAACCCTAATTTAGATTCATTGAACTTGGATAGTTTTGTTCCCAATCAACTTCTCAAAGAGATCTTCTAGATATACTTTCCTTTCTCTTATTGGATTTGACTTGCACACCAAGATTGTTCAACCTCTTTCCTACTCCTTGTAGGATTCTTCTTGGATATTTCTAATATGAATAAGACCATTAAATATTGATTGATCACCAAGATTTTGACTTTATTGCAACAAATATTAAATCCTATAAAATAAAATAAAACATATTAATTTAATAAACTAATATAATTAAAAGGACAAAATTAGGGATAATAAAATGTATGAATTACGTGTCTATCAGAAATTCACATTTATTTTGATAATAATTAATTTCTGGATGATTGACCAAACGAGCAATTATTTGGATAAATGAGCAAGTAATTGTTATTAGTTCACATGCAAATTACTGTTGGTTCACATGTATAGAACTATTGATTCACATGCATGTACTATTAGGGGAGGTGGTGCAAGATTAATAATACTAGAAGGACTAAATTAAAAATGGAGGTATAGATGAAGGTACTATACTATAATAATTCGAGCCCCTAATCATGCAATTAGAAAAACTATGTTTTCCTATAAATATAAGCTCATTCTTCTTTCATTCTCATCAATTCACTAAGACTCATAAGAGCAATTAAAGAGAGAGAAGCTATAGAGTGAAAAAAGAAGAGTATTTTGCTACTTCACTATTGCAGTATCCAGCCTTCTACTAAGGTAAGGGGTATTATTTATTTCATATTCGTTTACGATATTATTTCTTTCGTATTCGCAAGGGATATTATTTTTGTTCAATATTCGTATGAAATAATATTTTTTTTCTTCCATGCTCTGTAGTATGTAAGTAATACTATTTCGTTTTAGATTCCAAGTTTTATACTCATTTTGTTAAAGAATGACTTCTATACTCCTTGAAATTAGTAGAATATCCTTGAAATTTGCACTTCATCTAGTATTGTTTCACAAGGATATTTTTCTGAATATTCTTGTTAAATTGTAAGCTTTTCATGCCAGAGTACTATTCATTGGTACTATTTATTTATACGACACTATTCATATATATGGTATTATTCACGGAGTACTATTCATGGGCATTATTCATAAATACGGTACTATTCACAAAGTACTATTCACGTGATACTATTCAAAAAGTACTATTCACGAAGTACTATTCACAATGTACTATTCATGAAGTACTATTCTCAAAGTACTATTCATAGGGTACTATTCACTTAGGTACTATTCACCCAGAGTACTATTCATAAAAATAATTAATGTCTTTTCGGTTCAAATCATTTTTGATACAATATTATTCTTGAATTTTACTCCACAAAGCAGTATCATGTTGACAATTTGGATATTATTGAATTCTGGATAAATTAAATTATAAATTTTTAAAATTTATCCTTGATTTCATTTAATTAAATTCTCATATCATTGTCATCATCCTCGTACTTATATTGTGATGAAAGTCATCTTTGGCCGTAGTGCATAGATGGACTGTTGATTGGTATGATTATGACCAGAGATTATTCGGTATAATCATGACTCGTAATATTACAAATGATGTGGTAAAAGTCCTCATTGGCCCGTAGTGCATTGATGGACAGTTATTGGTATGATCATGACCATGTGTTCTCTTCGGTCCAGACGAATTGTTGTTTGGCATGTTCATGACCATTGGTGATAACACGAATATCCTTGGTTGGTAGTGCATGGATAATTCGTGGACGTGATACTAATGAATATCCTTGGCCCGTAGTGCATAGATAATTCAGTGATGTGGATTATTTATTGAGCTGAGTCTCAATGATAAAATTGATGATAAACTTTATAAATCATAGAAGATAGTAGATATCATGCTCTACTTGACACTTTAATGGATTGCTTGTTACGCTGCAGTTAATGTGACGCCCCCAAATCTAGGTTTTCTAACCTCAGATTTGGTGCTCACGATCTATCATCATCATAAGCATTCTATAACTATTACGGAATAATAAACATACATTGTTCATTATGATAAAGTTTCATAACATGGTCCCAAGGTCTTCTTAACCTTAACTTAAACACACCATTCCAATTACAAAAAGATTACATAATAAATTCCATCAGATAATAATAATTAACATTCGTTCTAAACTATTCCTGGATCTTGCCCTTGCCTTTGTCTTTCGCATTAGATCCTTCAGGCTTAACTGAAATAAATGTCATGATATAGCAAGGGTAAGCAACTAATTTTCTTAGCAAGTTTATATACAAGGGAGATATATCATGACTGAAAAGAATTTTTTCTTTCAATGTTCAACAATAATATAAGATTGTGAAGGAACATGAATTAATAGTCAACAATTGAATATTCGAATAATTGAATAACATGAACTGAGTGGTTTTGAAATAACCATGAACATTTGCCAAGGTTCTCAGTCATTTAGACTGGACCTCTTAATAAATTTTGGTATTCAAGGGGATCAGCCTTTCATACCCCATGATTTATGCATAAACACTTAATAATCCGGCATCGATATCATGCCTTAATCAAATACGTCATTTTCTCAGTCAAGAGTTCTTATCATATCAATTTAATAAGAACAACTTTTTAAAACACAATTGATTTAACAAATTTAAACATGCTTGATCTAGCTGATACAATTAGCATAGATCTATCTCATAAAAAGTTCATGAATGAAAGAACTTTAATTTAATTCACAGTTCAATAATAATAGAACAAGAATTCAATTGCACAAAGTGCGAATTTCAATCATCATTATAGATGTGAATAATCGTCAATAATTATTCACTAACATGCTTTGAAAATAATAACTTGAGTTTGAGTTAGAAAACTTGCCTCGTTCGTAGGTTACGGCTACGAAATTAAATTTCTATCCACTATGCAGTTAAATTATCTTCCTTTGAGAGACCTATAGTTAATCTTTCAATTAGTCATAGCATAACATTAGATTATGTAATCACATAAATATTATACATTACATTTAGTTCTTATAAACATTATCATGCCTAGATAATGTTACTATTAAATAACAACTACCTTTAATTCACTTAATATTATCAATCTTGATAATATTTAATTCACCTCTCTAGTATTATTAGTTTACTAATAATACTTTTATTCGCTTACTAATATTATTAACATCTTAATAATATTTTAGTAATTTACTAATATTATTAATCCTCTTAATAATATTTTAATCATACATTAATATTATTACTTTAATAATATCTTACTTATACTTTAGTATCATTAATCAATTAATAATACTTTTAATCATTTACCAATAGTATTAATATTTTATTCATTTACTAATATTATTAATTATTTAATAATATTTTACTCATTTACTAATATTATTTAATAATATCTTATTCCATTACTAATATTATTAATCATTTAATAATATTTTATTCCTTTACTAATGTTATTACATTTTTAATAACATTTTATTTAATCTCGAATATTATTATTTACTCAATAATAATACTTTAATTTAATATTAATAATCTTTTAATAATATTTTAATCTAAGATTAATATTTTAATCTAATATTATTAATCATTTAATAATACTTTAATCATTTATTAATGCTTAAATCAAATATTATTAACCATTTAATAATATCTTAATGAAGTTTTAATCTTAATATTTTTATTTACTTAACAATATCATATTCTAGTATTATTAATATAATAATAATATTTTCAACAATTTATTGGATTAATAAACAATTTATTCTAATTGTCCATCATTTATTAACCTCTTATTTAATATCCATAAAAGGTCATAAAAATATATATTATTATAAATTCCCAAAATATCCTAAAATACTCATAATATTATATATTAGGAGAATTCAAGTATTAGAATCATATTTTTCTTATTTAAGACACCATTTAACTATTTATTTTCTTTTATTCATAACTTAATCATTTTTAGGAAAAATAGCAAACTGATTCCAAAAATTCTCATTTTCTGGATTTGGACAGTATATAACCCAACCATGATTCCCAAATTTTTCTGGAATTTTAGAAAATGATTTACTATTTTTAAAGTGCCCAAAACACTCGGATCTTGCTTCATTTTTCATAAATCGAGTTTTGGTCAGACAAAACTGAAATTTTCAGGGTATACTCTCATAACATATATGAACCTACTGTAAAACTTTCGGAATTTTCCAGTGTATACACAGTGAGATATTCGAATGTTAATATTTCGGAGTCCTTTACGGAAATAACCATTACGCACAACCTATAAATCGAAACGTGTCCGTTCTTTTTCCTACACGTAGATAACTTCTTAAGGTACCTCTGTGATTTTTCCCAGATTTTTAAAAGACTTGTAACTAACCGAAACAGCCTCAAGAAAAATGGGAACAGTAGCTATTTTAGGGTTTCAAAACCTCAATACACTATGTGGACTGTTTTGGGGAAAACAGTCCCCATGGCTTTAATACTTGCTAGATTTGTGTTTTACCACTTGGGTTTACTAGATAACTCATGTATCTAGCACCCCCCTTTGACAGATCACAAATCCAAGTTGTAAAACTTGAGTTACATAAGATTTAGTGGAAGAAAAACATGGGTTTCACCCCCTGGAGAACATATGCTCAATTCATTCCTTTAATCCTTTGATCTAACACTCAAGATACTTAGTTCCATACATGATGATATATAGAACTAGGGTACTTTGAGTATTAGACCATAACCCCCATATATGATGAGGTAAAAACCGAAATAGAAGAAGAATAAGAATAAGAAAAAGAAAAGGATGCGAATCTCACCTAGTCTTGGTCGCTATCCTTCTTGTTCTTCCAAAGTAAGTAATGAACTTAGGATGCATGAACCAAATCTAACTCCCTTTTGCACTCCTAAAATTCGGCCCTCCCTCTTGTTTCTCTCTCTTTGGTTTTCTTTTGCAAGCTTAGAAGGAAAGAAGAGAAGAAATGAAATGGAAAAATGAAATAAAAGGATACTTACAAAAATATAGATACACTTAGTGTATCTAGCTATTATCCCCCACATCTTTCTTACCCATTAGACAAAACCCCTTATCTTGTTCTTAAGTATGCTTAGTGAGATTTCCACCAATGAGGTGTAGACAACATTGTACTTTGTGTAAGAAATTAAGAAAAGTAAGGTCATTAGCTATTTAAGGAAAGTGGGTTAGCAAATAAATTTGCCTTATATGGACACAAGGGGGGCCGACCATAAGCTCTCCAAATCCTCATTTTGCTTTTAGTTTTAATGCCCAATTTTGATTAATCAAATGTCTACAATACCCTTAATCAAGTGGGATAAGTATTGGTTTGCTATTTATTTCCTTTGGGCTTCTTCCTTAATTGTTTTGGGCCATGTAATAAACATAGTCTAACAATTTTAATATA